>VHKM01000907.1:32500-106266 GCA_007210695.1 Neogobius melanostomus | reverse complement strand
TAATGAGTCTGCGTATCTTTTCTTGTCTAGAGTTTGGTCTTATTACTTTATTCAATACATTCCATGTTGCTTTCATGTTTGCATGATTTTCTCTCAGTTTTCTATTATAATAGTCCTTCTCTGCATTTCTTATAATGCTCGTTAATTTATTTTAAATGTTTTGTATTTGATCTCACTATCTGAGGTCCGTTTTTTAAAATAGTTTTTATACAGTTTGTTTTTCTTTTGGCATGCTCTTATTATTCCTTTAGTAAACCAAGGTTTTTCACTTTTAAAGATTTTTTTAGAAAGCTTCATTGGACACCATTTGTTATAAAGTGACAAAAAAGTATTTAAAAAAGATCCATAAGCCTCATTCACATCAGCCACATAAACTTCAGACCAGTCTTGTTTTGCAAGTTCGCTTCTAAACCATGAATCGTTTCCTCAGTTCTGACTCTGAAGTATGTGGGCCGATTTAAACGCTCATGTTTTGTAGGCTGCAAATCAAAGAAGGTAAAAACAGGCAAGTGATCGCTGATGTCATTTATCAATAAACCACTTTGAACAATGTGATTTGCATAATTTGTGATAAGATTGTCCGTGAAAATAATGCAGCAAAGAAATCAGAAGTAACTTTGCATTTGGATGGATTGAAAAAATCAACATTGAAATCACCACCTATTAAAAGGGTCTTCTGATTATTCTGGATATCGAGTAAACTTTCAAACAATTCTGAAAAGCATCCACATTTGAGGCTCATGTAGGCTCGCCTCAGTCTGTAGAGGAGTTCTAAACCAAATTAAAAACTCTCCTTTTTGCTTTGGCCTTGGGTTCGATGTAGAACAGACACAGTTTGTGCTTTTTTTTATTTCCTTTGTTTAAGTTTTATTATATTGCTCATGTTACTTGTACAGCACTTTAGTCAACTGAGGTTGTTTTTAAATGTGCTTTAATTGACTTAACTTGACTAATAATGCTAATAATACTAATAATGTTAATAAATATAATGCTTATCATGCTAACCCTAATTATGCTAATCCTAAATTATGTTCTTGCAGGACTCCGGATCTGGGCTACGACTTCGAGACAAACTCCGGTCGAGCGTTTAACTATTTCAGTTACGGCGTGTGCTGCTCTGAGGTCGAGGTGGACTGTCTCACCGGCACTCACAAGGTCATTATTATACTATCTATCTATCTATCTATAGATCTATCTATCTATCTATCTATCTATCTATCTATCTATCTATCTATCTATCTATCTATCTATCTATTTATCTATCTATAGATCTATCTATCTATCTATCTATCTATAGATCTATCTATCTATCTATCTATCTATAGATCTATCTATCTATCTATCTATCTATAGATCTATCTATCTATCTATCTATCTATCTATAGATCTATCTATCTATCTATCTATCTATCTATCTATAGATTCTATCTATCTATCTATCTATAGATCTATCTATCTATCTATCTATCTATAGATCTATCTATCTATCTATCTATCTATCTATCTATAGATCTATCTATCTATCTATCTATAGATCTATCGATCTATCTATCTATCTATCTATCTATCTATCGATCTATCGATCTATCTATCTATAGATCTATCTATCTATCTATCTATCTATAGATCTATCTATCTATCTATCTATCGATCTATCGATCTATCTATCTATAGATCTATCTATCTATCTATCTATCTATCTATCTATCTATAGATCTATCTATCTATCTATCTATCTATCTATCTATCTATCTATAGATCTATCTATCTATCTATCTATCTATCTATCTATCTGTGTATATATAAAAAAAAAAACTCTTCCTCACCCTCCGCGGGCGGTCTCTCTTCTTCCTCCAAGCTCGGGTCCTCTACCGTCGGCCTGGGAGCTTGAGGGTTCTGCGCAGTATCTTTGCTGTTCCTAGAACTGCACTTTTCTGGACCGAGATGTCTGATGTATTTCCTGGGATCTGCTGGAGCCACTCCTCCAGTTTGGGGGTCACTGCCCCGAGTGCCCCAACGACCACGGGCACCACTGATGCCTTCACTCTCCAGGCCTTCTCTAGCTCTTCTCTGAGCCCCTGGTATTTCTCTAGTTTCTCCTGTTCCTTTTTCCTGATGTTGAAGTCGCTTGTATTGCTATGTCAACCACCACGGCTTTCCTCTGCTCTTTGTCCACCACCACAATGTCCGGTTGGTTCATTACCATTCTGTCCGTCTGTATCTGGAAGTCCCACAGGATCTTGGCTCGGTCATTCTCTACCACCTTTGGAGGTGTTTCCCACTTTGACCTTGGGGTTTCCAGCCCATACTCTGCACAGATGTTCCTGTACACTATGCCAGCCACTTGGTTATGGCGCTCCATGTAAGCTTTCCCTGCCAGCATCTTACACCCTGCAGTTATGTGCTGGATTGTCTCATTGGCCTCTTTGCACAGTCTACACCTGGGGTCTTGTCTGGTGTGATAGATCTGGGCCTCTATTGCTCTGGTGCTCAAGGCCTGCTCCTGTGCAGCCATGATGAGCCTCTGTGCTGTCCTTCAGGCCAGCTCTGTCCAGCCATTGGTAGGATTTCTTCAGTTATGTTTCGGTGGTACATCCCGTGTAGGGGCTTGTCCTCCCATGACGGGACCTCCAGCGCCTCATCTTCAGTTCCCCATTGTCTGATATATATATATATATATATATATATATATATATATATATATTTAATAAGTTAAGATAACTAAATGGGGCTTACAAAGTCATATCTATTATTTTACTCTAACGATGTTGAAATAGTCGGCCTGAGGTTTGTTTGTCTGTGTTTTTGTGCAGAATCTGAGCAGCATCATCGTCATGGACGTCGGCCACAGCCTTAACCCCGCCCTCGACGTCGGACAGGTGACCTTAGAGCATAAACCAAACTAAGATCCTAAAATAATACGCTCTTCATGTGTTGTTGTTTACGTGTTTATTTGTTTGTTTATTATTGACAGTTGGAGGGCGCGTTCCTACGCTGTTTACGTACTTTACTTACTTTATTGTTGTTATTTACTCGTTTATTTGTTTGTTATTGTTGCTTTTAGGTAGAGGGTGCGTTCATGCAGGGCGTGGGCCTCTTCACGCTGGAGCAGCTGCTCTACAGTCCGGACGGGGTCCTTTTGACCCGAGGACCTGGAGCTTATAAAATCCCAGCGTTCGGAGACATTCCAACTGAGCTGCAGGTGGCGCTGCTGCGCGACGCGCCCAACGACAAGGCGCTGTACTCGTCTAAGGTCTGAGCCTTCAGTTTAAGTCCTGGGATTATCGTTATGTCATATTTGTTTCTGCTCCAGGCCGTGGGAGAGCCGCCGCTGTTTCTCGCTGCCTCTGTGTTTTACGCCATAAAAGACGCCGTTGCCGTGGCACGTTCGGAGGCGGGGCTAAGTGGCCCGTTCCGGTTGGACAGTCCGGCCACCGCAGAGAGGATCCGCATCGCGTGTGCCGACCGCTTTACCGACATGGTACTAGAGCATAAACATATGAAGCTCATGTTCATTAACATGTACTTGATAAACAAACCTGTGTCCGCAGTGTCCGGCCGCTGAGCCCGGACCTACAAGCCCTGGGCCGTCCTGGTCTGAGCCGGACTGAGACCACACGGGGACCACACTGAGAACACACGGGGACCACACTGAGACCACACGGGGACCACACTGAAGACCAACACGGGGACCATTCGGGGACCACACTGAGACCACACTTGAGACCACACGGGGACAACGGGGACCACACTGAGACACACGGGGACCACACTGAGACCACACTGAGACACACTGAGAAACCACACCATGGAGAACCGCATGGAGACCACATGGAGACCGCATGGAGACCACATGGAGACCACATGGAGACCACATGGAGACCGCATGGAGACACATGGAGACACACTGAGACCACAATGAAGACACACTGAAGACCAACACTGAGACCACACTGAGACCCACTGAGACCCACACTGGAGACCGACACGGGGACCATTCGGGGACCACAAGCTGAGACTACGACTGAGACCCACACTGAGATCACACTAGAGACCGACACTGAGACCACACCTGAGACACACTGAGAACGACACGGGGACGCACAACTGAGATCACACTGGAGACCAACACGGAGACCACACTGAGACCGACAACGGGGAACCACACTGAGACCACACTGAGACCCACAACTGAGACCACATGAGACCACACTTGAGACACACTGAGACCACACGGGGACCACACTGGAGACACACTGAGACCACACCTGAAGACGACACGGGGGACCACAAGCTGAAGACGCACACTGAGACCAAACTGAGATCACACTGAGACACACTGAGACCAACGGGGACACACTGAATCAAACAACTGAGACCACACTGAGAACCACACTGAGACCACACTGGACCACAGGGGACCAACACTGAGATCACACTGAGACCCACACTGAGAACACACTGAGGACCACACGGGGACCACACTGAGATCACAGCTGAGACAACTGAGACCACACGGGACACACTGAGAACCACATGAGACAACTGAGACCACACTGAGACCACACGGGGACCACACTGAATCACACTGGAGAACACACTGAGACCACACTGAGACCACAACGGGGACCACACTGAGATCAACTGAGACCACACTGAGACCACACGGGGACACACTGAGACCACACTGAGACCACACGAGATCAACTGAGACCACACTGAGACCAACAGGGGACCACACTGAAGATCACACTGAGACCACACTGAAGACCACACGGGGACCACACTGGATCACAAGAGACCAACACTGAGACCACACTGAGACCACACGGGGACCACAATCTGAGACCACACTGAGACCACACTGAGACCACACTGAGACCAATGAGAACCACACGGGGACCATCATGAGAACCAACTGAGACCAACGGGGACACAACTGAGACCCACCTGAGACACACGAGACCACCGGGGACGCACACTGAGACCACACGCGACCAACACGGGGACACCACTGAGAACCACTTGAAGACACACGGGGACCACAACGAGACCACCGGGGACCACACTGAAGAAACACTGAGACCACAACTGAGACAACAACTAAACTCACTGAGGACACACTGAGCAACAACTGAGGGACACACTGAGGACCACACTGAGGGACTCACTAGACACACTGGAACACACCTGAGGAACACACTGAGGGACAACGGGGACCACACGGGGACCCACATTGAGACACGACGGGGAACGACACTGAGACCCACAGGACGGGGACATTGAGACCACACGGGGACCACACTGAGACACACGGGGGACCACACTGAGACCACACGGACCACAACGAGGGGACCACTGAACCAACACTGAGACCACACGGGGACAACTGAGACCACTACTGAGGACCACACGGGGACCAACACTGAGACCTACACGGGGACCACACTGAGACCACACGGGGACCACATTGAGGGACACACGGGGACCACACGGGGACCACAGCTGAAGACCACATGGAGACCACATGGAGACCTCTCGAGAACCACACGGAGACCACACGGAGAACTCACATGGAGACCACACTGGAGACGCATGGAGACCTCATCGGAAGACACACTGAGACCACACGGGACACATTGAAGACGCGACAACTGAGACCACACGGGGACCACACTGAGACCTACCCTCGAGACCCACACTGAGACCTACAACTGAGACCACACTGAGCCACACTAGACCACACTGAGACCACACTGAGACCACACTGAGACCACACTGAGACCACACGGGGACCACATTGAGACCACCTGAGACCACACGAGACACAACGGGGACCACAACTGAGACCACACTGAGACCACACTGAGACACACGGGGCACACGAGACCACACTGAGACCACACTGAGACCACACTGAGACGCACACTGGACCAACACGGGAGCACAATTGAAGACCACACTGAGACCACAACTGAGACCATCACACTGAGACCCAAACTGAGACCACACTGAGACCACATCGGGGACCACATTGAGACCCCCACTGAGACCACACTGAGACACACGGGACACACTTAGACCACACTGAGCCAACACTGAGACCAACACTGAGACCACACGAGACCACACGGGGACCACAATTGAGACTAACTGAGACACACTGAGACCACACGAGACCACACTGAGAAACCCATGTGAGACCACACCGGGGACCCATTGAGAACCACACCTGAGGACCAACTGAGACCCACGGGGACCACACTGAGACACACTGAGACCACACTGAGACCACACGGGGACACACTGAGACCACACTAGAGACCACACTGCAGACCACACTGAGACCACAACGGGGACAATTGGAGAACCACACTGAGACCCACACTGAGAAACCACACGGGGACCACACTGAGACCACGGACTTGAGACCTACACTGAGACCACACGGGGACCACCATTGAGACCCACACTGAGACCACACTGAGACCAAACTGAGACCACACTGAGACACACGGGGACCACACTGAGACCACACTGAGACAAACTGAGACACACGGGGACCAACACGGGGACCCACTGAGACCACACGGGGACCACACGGGGACGCACACTGAGACCACACGGGAACCACATCTGAGACCACACTGGAGACCACATGAGACCACACGGGGACGCACAACGGGGAACACTGAGACACAACGGGGACCAACACTGAGACACACTGAGACAACAGGGAGCCACACTGAGAACCACACGGGGCCAACTGAGACCCACAAGGGACAACACTCGAGACCACACTGAAGCCGCACAACGGGGACCACTGAAGACCAACGGGGACACACGGGGACCACACTGGAGACCACAACGGGGACCACGACTGAGCACCACACAGGACCACACTGAGACCACACTGAGACCGACATGAGACCACACAGGGACGCACAGCTGAGACCACACTGAGACACACGGGGGACCACACTGAGGACCACACGGGGGACCACACGGGGACCACACTGAGACCACACTGAGACCAACTGAGACCACACTGAGACCACACGGGGACCACACTGAGACGCACACGGGGAGCCACACTGAGACACAGTTTCTGAGATCAACGGGGACCACACTGAGCACACACTGAGACACAACGGGGACACTGAGACCAAACGGGGACCACATTGGTAGACCACAGCGGGGACCACACTGAGACCACACTGAGAAACAACACTGAGACCACACTGAGACCACACTGAGACACACGGGCGACCACACTGAGATCACACGGGGACCACATTGAGGACCACACGGGGACCCACTGAGACCACACTGAGCACCACACTGAGACCACACTGAGACCACAACTGAGACCACACGGGGACCACACTGAGATCTACACGGGACCACATTGAGACGCACCGGGGACCACACTGAGACCACATGGGGACCACATTGAGACCACACTGAGACCACACGGGGACCACACGGGACCACATTGGCAGACTACCACGGGGACACCACTGAGATCACACGGGGACACACTGAGACCACACGGGGACACAACGAGATCAACACGGGGACCACACTGAGACCACACGGGGAAAACCACACTGAGACCACACGGGGCACATTGAGACCACACGGGGACACATTGAACACACGGGTGACCGACTGAGACCACACGGGGACAACATTGAGACACAGGGGACCACAATTGAGATCACAACGGGGACCACACTGAGACACACGGGGACCACACATGAGATCCACCGGGGACCACAATTGAGACGCACACGGGGACACATTGAGACACACGGGGACCAATTGAGACCAACGGGGACCACATTGAGACCACACGGGACGCACATTGAGACCACACGGGGACCACACTGAGAACCAACACGGGGACCACACTGAGATCGAAACACAGGGACCACACTGAAGATCACACAGGGGACACATTGAGACCAACGGGGACCAACATTGAGCACCACACGGGGACCAACCATTGAGACACACGGGGACCCACATTGAGCCACACGGGGACCACATTGAGACCAGCACGGGGACCACATTGAAGGATCACACGGGGACCACACTGGCCACACGGGGACCACACTGAGATCACACGGGGACCACATTTGAGACCAACGGGGACGCACTGAGACTGCTTCAGACAGGATCATTGACGTTTAAAGTTGATAAGAGAAAGAGATGTTTTATATCAATGAGATTGTTTCCTGGTAAATAAGGTTTGAATGAATGAAGTGTTTTTGACTCAAATCAAGAAAATCTGTGACGTTGTTGATTTTGATGTTTCACTTTCTGTCAAACAATAAATACTTCACAAAGACGACTTGGTGCTTTTGTGATAATGTTTTATTTATTTCTGCAGGGACGACACAGTGTAACTGGCTCCTTGGGCCGTACAATTATTTACAATCATTAATACACAAAATCCCTGTCACTTTACGTGCTCAAAGTCTGGCAAAACATTCCTTTGTTACAAAACTCACATTTTTCGTTTTATTGTAGTATTTGTATTAGCATATAATTATTTTTGTATCTCCGGCTGTTTTCCGCCTCAACTGGAGCTTCTGCTACAGTGTTTACTGCTGTTTGGGGCGTGGCATTCAGGGACATTCTGGCACCGAGGTGAATAATTGTAATTTCACACAAAAGTGACGAGGCGTTCAGTATGACTCGGGAAACAGCTCAGGCACTGGGACTCAGAAGACGACGGAAACCGATCGAGAGCTGCAGCTGGAAAACTCCAGAAAAACGGACACAATGTCTCGTCGGCGTTCCAAATCAAACCCCTGATCGTTTGGCCTCAAGACGCTGCTGCTTGGGTACTCCTTCGTCTTCTGGGTGAGTCCCTCTGATACTAGGGTTAGGGTCGCAGATGAGAGTCAGACTTTACTATGGGTCTGTAGATGAGGTCCCAGACGTAACTGTGGGTGCCTGCAGATGAGGTCCCAGACTGTAACTGTGGGTCTGCAGATGAGGTCCAGACTGTAACTGTGGGTCTGCAGATGATGTCCCAGACTGTCACTGTGGGTCTGGTAGATGAGGTCCCAACTGTAACTGTGGGTCTGTAGATGAGTCCCAGACGTCACATGTGGTCTGCAGATGAGGTCCCAGACTTGTAAACTGTGGTTGCAGATGAGGTCTCAGACTGTAACTGTGGGTCTGCAGATGGATGTCAGAACGTGTAACTGTGGGTCCCTGCAGATGATGTCCCAGACTGTCATGTGGGTCTGCAGATGAGTCTCACTGTAACTGTGGGTCTGCAGATGATGTCCCAGACTGTACTGTGGGTCTCAGATGATGTCCAGACTGTAACTGTGGGTCTGCAGATGGATGTCCAAGATGTAACTGTGGGTCTGCAAGATGATGTCAGAACTGTAACTGTTGGTGTCTTGCAGATGATGTCCCAGACTGTAACTGTGGTCTGCAGGATGATGTCCAGACTGTCAGCTGTGGGTCCTGCAGATGATGTCCCCAGACTGTAACTGTGGGTCCGCAGATGAGGTCCCAGACTGTAACTGTGGGTCTGCAGATGAGGTCCAGACTGTAACTGTGGGTCGCAGATGAAGGCCCAGACCTGTTATACTGTGGTCTGCGATGATGTCCCAGACTGTAACTGTGGGTGCAGATGATGTTCCCAGACTGTAACGTGGGTCTGCAGATTGTCCAGACTGTACTGTGGGTCTGCAGATGATGTCCAGACTGTAACTGTGGGTCTGCAGATGAATGTCCAGAACTGTAACTGTTGGGTCCTGCAGATGAGGTCCAGACGTAACTGTGGGTTGTAGAATGAGGTCCCTAAGACTGTCACTGTGGGTCTGGAGATGAGGTCTAGACTGTAACTGTGGGTCTGTGATGAGGCCCAGACTGTACTGGTGGGTTCTGTAGATGATGGTCCCTAGACTGTCCTGGTGGGTCTGCAGATGAGGTCCAGACTGTCACTGTGGTCTGCAGATGAGGTCCAGACTGTAACGTGGGTCTGGTAGTGAGGTTCCCAGCCTGTAACTGTGGTCTGCAGATGAGGTCCAGCCTGTAACTGTGGGTCTGATAGATGAGGTCCTAGATGTCACTGTGGGTCTGTAGATGAGGTCCAGACTGTCACGTGGGTCTGTAGATGAGGTCAGACTGTAACTGTGGGTCTGTAGATGAGGTCCTAGACTGTAACTGTGGGTCTGCAGATGAGGTCCAGACTGGTCACTGTGGGTCTGTAGATGAGGTCCAGCTGTAACTGTGGGTCTGTAGATGAGGTCCAGAACTGTAACTGTGGGTCTGCAGATGAGGGTCCCAGACTGTAACTGTGGGTCTGTAGATGAGGTCCTTAAGACTGTCCACTGTGGGGTCTGTAGATGAGGTCCCAGACGTCACTGGGTGGGGTCTGTAGCAGATAGGTCCAGACTGTAACTGTGGGTCTGAGATAATGTCCCGACTGTAAACTGTGGGTCTGTAGATGAGGTCTCAGACTGTCACTCACTGTGGGTCTGCAGATGAGGTCTCAGAAACTGTAACTGTGGGTCTGCAGATGAGGTCTCAGACTGTAAACTGTGGGTCTGTAGATGAGGTCCCAGACTGTAACTGGTTGGGTCGCTTAAGATCAGGTCCCAGCTGTAACGTGGGTCTGTAGATGAGGTTCCTCAGACTGTAACTGTGGGTCTGCAGATGAGGTCCCAGAACTGTCCTGTGGGTCTGCGATGAGGTCAGACTGTCATGTGGGTCCTCAGATGAGTGTCTCAGACGTAACTGTGGGTCTGTAGATGAGGTCCCAGACTGTAACTGTGGGTCTGTAGATGAGGTCCTAGACTGTACTGTGGGTCTGCAGATGATGTCCCAGACTGTAACTGGTGGGTCTGCAGATAGGTCCCAGACCTGTAACTGTGGGTCTGTAAGATGAGGTCTCAGACTGTAACTGTGGGTCTGCAGAATGATGTCCCAGACTGTAACTGTGGGTCTGCGATGAGGTGTCCAGACTGTAAGCTGTGGGTCTGTAGATGAGGTCCCAAGATGTAACTGTGGGTCCTGTAGATGAGCGTCTTCAGACTGTAACTGTGTGGGCTGCACGATGATGTCCCAGACTGTAACTGGTGGGTCTGCAGAATGAATGTCAGACTGTCACTGTGGGGTCTGCAGATGAGGGTCTCAGACTGTACTGTGGTCTTGCAGATGGGTCCCAGACTGTAAGCTGTGGGTCTGCAGATGATGTCCCCAGACTGTAACTGTGGGTCCTGCGATGATGTCCAGACTGTAATCTGTGGGTCTGCAGATGATGTCCGACTGTAACTGTGGGTCTGCAGAATGATGTCCCAGACCTGTAACTGTGGGTCTGCAGATGAATGTCCCAGACTGTACTGTGGTCTGCAGATGATGTCAGACGTAACTGTGGGTCTGCAGATGAGGTCCCAGGGACTGTTCACACTGTGGGTCTGTAGATGAGGTCTCAGACTCGTAAACTGTGGGTCTGCAGATGAGGTTCTAGACTGTCACTGTGGGCTGTAGATGAGGTCTAACGTAACGTGGGGTCTGTAGATGAGGTCCCACGACTGTCACTGTGGTCTGTAGATGAGGTCCTAGACTGTGTAACTGTAGTCTGCAAGATCGAGGGTCTCAGACTGTAACACGTGGTCTGCAGATGAGGTCCAGACGTCACTGTGGGTCTGCGAGATGAGGTCCCCAGACTGTAACTTGTGGGGTCTGCAGATGAGGTCCCAGACTGTCACTGTGGGTCTGCAGATGAGGTCCCAGACTGTAACTGTGGGTTCTGATAAGATGAGGTCCCAGACTGTTACTGTGGGTCTGCATGAGGTCCCAGACTGTAAACTGTGGGTCTGTAGATGAGGGTCCAGACGCTCATGTGGGTCCTGTAGATGAGGTCTAGACTGTAAACTGTGGGTCTGTAGATGAGGTCTCAGACTGTAACTGTGAGTCTGCAGATGAGGTCCCAACTGTCAACTGTGGTCTGTAGATGAGGTCCCAGATTGTAACGTGTGGTCTGTAAGATGAAGGTCCCAGACTGTAACTGTGGGTCTGTAGATGAGGTCCAGATGTAACTGTGGGTCTGCAGAATGAGGTCCCTAGACTGTTCAACTGTGGTCTGGCCAGATGAGGTCCAGACCTGTAACTGTGGGTCTGCAGATGAGTGTTCCCAGACTGTAATGTGGTCTGTAGATAGGTCCCAGACTGTCACTGTGGTCTGTAGATGAGGTCTCAGACTGTACTGTGGTCTTGCAGATGAAGTGCAGAACTGGTAACTGTGAGGTTGGTAGAATGAGGTCCCAGACTGTCACACTGTGGGCGTCTGTAGATGAGGGTCCCAGACTGTAACTGTGGGTTCTGTAGATGGAGGTCTAGTGTCACTGTTGGGTCTGTGCTGAGGTTTTCCCAGACTGTCACTGTGGGTCTGCAGATGAGTCCAGACTGTAACTGTGGGTCTGCAGATGATGTCCCAGACGTAACTGTGGGTCTGCAGATGAGGTCCCAGACTGTAACTGTGGGTCTGTAGAGAGGTCTCAGACTGTCAACTGTGGGTCTGCAGATGAAGGTCTCAGACTGTAACTGTGGGTCTGTAGATGAGGTCCCAGACTGTCATGTGGGTCTGGTTAGATGAGGTTCAGACTGTACTGTAGGTCTGTGACTGAGGTCCAGACTGTCACTGTTGGTCTGAGAGGAGGTTCCCAGACTTGTAACTGTGGGTCTGCAGATGATGTCCCAGACTGTAACTGTGGGTCTGCAGAATGAGGTCCCAGACTGTAACTGTGGTCTGTAAATGAGGTCTCAAGCCTGTCACTGTGGGTCTGCAGATGAGGTCTCAGACTGTAACTGTGGGTCTGCAGATGAGGTCTCAGACTGTAACTGTGGGTCTGTAGATGAGGTCCAGACTGTAATGTGGGTCTGTAGATGAGGTCCAGCTGTAAACTGTGGGTCTTTGTAGATGAGGTCTCAGACTGTAACTGTGGGGTCTGCAGATGAGGTCCCAGACTGTCATGTGGGTCTGCAGATGAGGTCCAGACTGTCACTGTGGGTCTGCAGATGAGGTTCAGACTGTAACTGTGGGTCTGTAGATGAGGTCAGACTGTAACCTGTGGGTCTGTATGAATGGGTTCCCTAGACCGTGTAACTGTGGGTCTGCAGATGATGTCCCAGACTGTAATGTTGGGTCCTGTAGATGATGTCCCAGACTGTAATGTGGGCTGCAGATGATGTCCCAGACTGTCACTGTGGGTCTGCAGAATGAATGTCCCAAACTGTCACTGTGGGTCTGCAGATGAGGTCCCAGACTGTCACTGTGGGTCTGCAGTGAGGTCCCAGACTGTAACTGTGGGTCTGCAGATTGAGGTCTCAGACTGTCACTGTGGGTCTGCAAGATGATGTCCCAGATGTCACGTGGGTCTGCAGATGTGTCCAGACTGTCACTGTGGGTCTCAGTGAGGTCCCAGACTGTAACTGTGGGTCCTGCCAGATGAGGTCCTCAGACTGTAACTGTGGGTCTGTAGATGAGGTCTCAACTGTCACTGTGGGTCTGTAGAATGAGGTCCTAGACTGTCCATGTGGGTCTGTAGATGAGCGTCTCAGACTGTAATGTGGGTCTCGTTTATGGTCTCAGGACTGTACTGTGGGTCTGGAGATGACGGTCCGACTGTAACTGTGGTCTGTAGATGACGGTCTAGACTGTCACTGTGGGCTCTGTATGAGGTCTTAGACTCGTAACTGTGGGTCTGTAGCTGAGGTCTCAACTTAATGTGGTTGCAGTGAGGTCCAGACTGAATGTGGGTTGTTATGATGGTCCCAGACTTAACTGTGGTTTCTGCAGATGAGGGTCCAGACTGTAACTGTGGGTACTGTAGATGAGTCCGACTGTAATGTGGACGTCTGTAGATGAGTCTGACTGTCATGTGGGTTGTAGATGAGTCCAGACTGTAATGTGGGTCCTGTGTGACGCGGTCCGACTGTACTGTGCTGGTCTGTAGACTGAGGTTTTCCAGACTGTAACTGTGGGTTGTATAGATGGGGTCCCAGACTGTAACTTGGGTCTGTGATGAAGGTCTAGACTGTCCCTGTGGGTCTGTAGATGAGGTTTCAGACTGTCTGTGGGTTGTTGATGACGGTCCATAGACTGTCACTGTGGTCTGTTAGAGTGAGTCTCAGCTGTCAACTGGAGTTGCGTGAGGTCCAACGTAACTGTTGGTCTGTAGTGAGGTCCCGGTTGTCGACTGTGGGTCTGTTAGATGAGTCCAGATTGTACTTGGGTCTGTAGATGAGGTCCACTTAACTGTGGTCTGGAGATGAGGTCCGCTGTAATGGTGGTTGCGATGACGGTCCCGACTATAATGTGTGGTCTGTAGGATGAGTGCCCGACTGGTACTTGTGGGTCTGGCTAGATGAGCAGGTCTGATTGTACTGTGAGGTCTGTAGATCGAGGTCCGACTGTAACTGTGGGTCTGCTGTTGAGTCTCAGACTGTTAACTGTGAGTCTGCAGATGAGGTCTCAGACTGTAACTGTGGTTCTGGAAATGAGGTCTCAGACTGTACTGTGAGTCTGCCCAGATGAGTCCAGACTGTAAAATGTTGGGTCTGCGATGAGGTCCACTGTAACTGATGGTCTGTAGATGAGGTCTCGACTGTACTGTGGGTTGGAGATGAGCGTCTCGACGTAACTGTGAGTTCTGATGAGAGGTCCAGACTGTAACTGTTGGTCTGCAGATGACGTCCAGAGTGTATGTGGGTCTGTAGTGAGTTCTCGACTGTCACTGTGGGTTGTAGCATGACAGGTCCCAGGACCTGTAACTGTGTACTTGAAATCATTTAATCAGTAGGTAAGACGTGTGACCAAAAATTACTAAGTAGAAAAAAAGGTACTCGTCATCTGTATTTGTTGAGAGAAGGGTCTGCTTTGTTTCACAAGAGTGAACATTGTGTGAAATAAACAGAAAACTCCTTTGGAAGTTTGTGATATTAAAAATTGTACGAAATACGAAACAAATTGTATAACAGGCGACGAGCGACTCTACTCTTAGTTTATATTTGATCAAATAAAACATGTTGCGTAAGTATTACTTAGCAGAAAGTACAATTATTTTTGCGTATGTTAAAACGATATACTTCATTATCATTTTACTCAGTGAAGTTACCAAAGTACTTATATATAAACTACTCTAGAGTAAGTTCCTAGAAATGCGTCACTGTAAATGTGGGTTCATGCGATGACGTCCCGGTTGTGAGCTCCATGAGGCACTTCCACTAGGCACTGGTATGTGACCGGGATGTACCTTAAAAGAGCATTCTCAACACGGGGTTCCGGGTCTTTTTCCACCAGCAAAACACCAAAGATCGCCTTAAATGAGACACAATAATGTGAATCACAACAATACATAAAAAAAAACTAAAGTGGGTACTGTTTATTGTTTCAATAATAATAATATAATAATAATAATAATGGTTACACTTTATTGTGCTTTTCAGCTGTATGCCTGTTTCTCAAAGCGCCACACTGCCTGGGTGTGACGGAAGCAAGGCAACCAGTCTGTGCCGTTGGCCCTCCACACACCACTCACTCACACACTGCTTTATCCTAGCTATTTGACATGTTTTAGTGGTTAGTTTTTCGATATTGTCACACTTTTGGACGCTTTCAGAGAATAATCGGACATTAGTTTGCATTAGTTTACAGTAGTTACCGTCGTTATATAGTTACCATAGTTACCGCCTGGATTTTCAATTGCTCCACTCATTTTACTTGGTCTTTAGATGTTTATATGGTCATGTGGAGTTGGGCCCCAACCCAATCTTTGCGGGGGGTTTCTACCTTATTATAAACGTGTAAACTCTTATTATAGGTTCAGGCCTCGTCTGTCTCTGTCGGCCTCTGATGTTATAAGTGTAATACGTACTTTATAGGTTCAGCCTCTGTGCTGCTTCTGGCCCCTGCTGTCTATAAACGTGTATAACGTCACTTTATTCATACGTTTCCGCGCTTCGTGCTGCTCTCTGTCACCCTCTGCTGTTTATAACGGTGTAATAACGTCACTGTATTCATAGGTTCGGGCTCGTGGTGCTCTCTTGTCGGCCGCTGTGTTATAAAGTGTAATAACGTCCTTATCTTAGTTTCAGGCCTTCGTGCCTGCTCTCTGTCGCTCTGCTGTTTACGTTGTTATAACATCTTATTCATAGGTTTCGCCTGTCCTCGTGCTGCTCTCAGTCGGCCTCTGCTGAATTATAAACGTGTAATAACGTCACTGTATTCATAGGTTTCCGGCCTCGTGCTGCTCTCTGTCGGCCCTCTGCTTGGTTTATAAACGTGTAACGTCCTTATTCATAGGTTCGGCTCGGCTGCTCTCTGTCGCTCTGCTGTTTAACGTGTAGAATAACGTACCTTTTCTAGGTTTCCGGCTGTGTTTGCTCGTGTTTCACCCTCTGCTGTTTAACGTTGTAATAGTCACTATTTCTAGTGTTCCGGCCTCGTGCTGCTCTCTGTCGCTCTCTGCTGTTATAACGTGTATACGTCATTATTATAGGTTTCGGCCTCGTGTCTCTCGTCTGCCTCTGTGTTATAACGTTGTATACATCATTTTTCATAGGTTTCGGCTCGTGCTGCTCTCTGTCGGCGCTGTTGCTGTTCTACGTTGTATAACGTCTTTATTCAGGTTTCCGGCCTCGTGCTGCTTCTCTGTCAGCCCTCTTGACTCTGTTTAAAGGCTTAATAACGTCTTATTCATAGGTTCCGGCCTCGTGTGCTCTGTGTCGGCCGTGCTGTTTATAACGTTAAATAACGTCATATTCATGGTTTCCGGCCTCGTGCTGTCTCTTCACCCTCTGCTGTTATAAACGTATATAGCGTCACTTATTCAGTGATTTACGGCAGCCTCGTGTTGCTCTCTGTCGGCCTCTGTGTTATAACCGTGTAATGAACATCACTTTTTCATAGGCGTCCGGCTCGTTGTGTCTCTGTTTTTCCCCACCGCTCTTGCTTTTTGTTTTATTTAACACGTTATAACGTCACTTATTCATAGGTTTCAGGCTCGTGCTGCTCTCCTGCACCTCTGCTGTTATAGGAACGTGTTAATAACCGTCACTTATTCATAGGTTCCGCCCTACTTTGTGCTCTCTGTCGGCCTTGCTGTTTAAGTGTATAACGTCACTCTATTCTAGGTTCAGGCGTCGTGCTGCTCTCTGTCGCCTTGCTGTTATAAACGTGTATAACGTCCTTATTCATAGGTTCCGGCCTCGTGCTGCTCTCTGTCGGCGTCTGCTGTTTAAACGGTGTAATAAGTCTTATTCATGGTTTTAGGCCTGTGCTGCTCTCTGTCGCCCTCTGCTGTTATAAACGTGTTAATTAACGTACTTTTATAGGTTTCAGGCTCGTGATGCTCTCTTGTCCCCTCTGCTGTTATAAACGTGTATACGTCACTTTTTATAGGTTTCAGGCTTCGTTGTGCTCTCTGTGCACCTCTGCTGTTATAAACGTTGTAATAACGTCCTTCTTCATAGGTTTCAGGCTCGTGTGCTCTCTGTGCCCTCTGCTGTTTAAAGTGTGAATAACGTCACTATTCATAGCGTTTCGCTCGTGCTGAACTTCCTTCTGTCGCTCTGACTGTTAAATAAACGTGTAAGACGTCACTTATTCAAAGGTTTCCGCCTCGTGCTACTCTCGGTCGCCCTCGCCTGTTAAAACGTGTAAATAACGTCACTATATCATAGTTTCCGGCCTCGTGCTGCTCTCTAGTGCCCTTGCTGTCTCATAAAACGTTGTCATAACTACCTCTCTTCGGTTTCAGGGCTCGTGCGTGCTCTTGTCGGCCTTCTTTATAACACGTGTGCTACATCCTTATTTAGTAGGGTTTACAGGCGTCTGCTGCTTCTCTGTCGCCCTCTGCTGTATACACGTGTAATAATCACTTCTTTCATAACGTTTCCGGCCCGTCGTGCTGTCTCTGTCAGCCTCTGCTGTTATAAAGTTGTTAGATAAGCGTCAGCTTATTTCACTAGGTTTCGGCCTCGTGTGCTCCTTTCTCGTCGGCCTTGCTGTTATACGTTGTATAAGTATTATTCATAGGGGTTTTTAGCCTTTCGTGCATGTTCGTCGTCGCTCTCTGCGTTTATACAACGTGTAATACGTCACTTAATTTCATAGGTTTCCGGCCTCGTGCTGCTCTCTGTCACCCTCTGTGCTGTTTATAAACGTGTAATATACGTCACTTATCATAGGTTTCGCCTCGTGTTGCTCTCTGTCGTCTCCTGCTGAATTATAAACGTGGAAATAACGTCATTTTCATAGGTTCAGGCCTCGTGGCTGCTTCTCTCGTTCGCCTCTGCTGTTATAACCGTGTAATACGTCACTATTCTTCATAGTTTCGGCTCGTTCGCCCTGTCTCATGTCGCTCTTGCTGTTTTAACGTGTATAACGTCACCCTTACTTCATAGGTTTCAGGCCTAGTGTGACTCTCTGTCGCTCTCTGCTGTTATAAAGTGTGTAATAACGTCACTAATTTCTAGGTTTCCGGCCTAGATGTCTGATCTCGTGTCAGCCCTCTGCTTTTATACGTGTACTAACCGTACTGTATTTCATAGGTGTCCGCCTGTGTGCTCTCTGTCGGCCTACTGCTGTTATAAACGTGTAATACGTCAAGCTTATCTAGGTTTACGGCCTCGTGCTGCCTCTCTGTCGCCCTCTTGCTGTTATAACGTGTAATAACGGTCAACTTATTCTCTAGGTTTCAGGCTCGTCGTGCTCTCTGTCGCTCTCTGTGTTTTATAATGTTGTCAATAACGTTCACTTCTTTCATAGGTTTCGGCCTGTGCTGCTCTCCGCGCACCTCTGTGTTATAAACGTGTGCAATACGTCATACTTTCATTTGTCGCTGCGTGTGCTCTCTGTCGCTCGCTGTTTAAGCGTCTTAATACGTCCACTTAATTCATTAGGTTTTCCGGCTCGTGCTGCTCTTCTGTCACCCTCTGCTGTTATAACGTGTATTATAACGTCACTTATTCATAGGTTTTCAGGCCTCGTGCTTGCTCTCTGTCGCCCCTTGCTGTTAAACGTGGAATACATTCACTTATTCATGGTTTCACGGCCTCGTGCTGGGCTCTTGTCGCTCTCTGTTTATAAACGTGTTAATACGTCAGTATTAATTCATAGGTGTTGTCCGGCCTCGTGCTGTTCTGTCGCTCTCTGCTGTTATGAAGTGTCATAACATCACTTATTCATTAGGTTTCGCCTCGTGCTGGTCTCTGTCACCCTCTGTGTTATAACGTGTCAAAGTCATTATTTCATAGGTTCAGGCCTCGTGCGATTCTCTGTCGCCTTCTGCTGTTATAAACGTGTATACTCACTTATTCATAGGTTTCAGGCCTCGTTGCGGCTCTTTTGTCGCTCTGCTCGCTGTATATAACGTGGTAATACGTCAACTTATTATAGGGGTTCGCGCCTCGTGCTGCTCTCTGTCGCTCTTGCTTTATAAACGCTGTAATAACATCACTTATTATAGGTTTGGCTCTGTGTTCTCTGGTACCCTCTGGCTGTTATACGCTGTAAAGTCACTTATTCATCAGGTTTCAGCTCGTGCTGTTTCTCCTGTCGCCTACTGGTTCTCTAAGGTACGTAAATAACGTCACATTTCTTCATAGGTTTCGGCCTCCGTGTGTTTCCTCTGTCGCCCTCTGCTTGTTATAAACGTGTAATACGCATCTTTCATAGGTTTCCGCCCTCGCTTGTGCTCTCTGTCGCCTCTTGCTGTTACTACGTTAGTAATACGTTAACTATTCATAGGTTTTCCGGCACTTGTGCTGCTCTCTGTCGCCTCTGCTGTTATACTGTATAACGTACTTATTCATAGGTTTACAGGCTCGATGTGCTCTCTGTCGCCTCTGTGTTTTCAGTGTAATAAGTCACTTATTCTACGGTTTCAGGCCTCCTGCTCTCTCTGTCAGGGCCTCTGGCTGTATAAGGTGATCTGCAATAACGGTCACGTATTCATAGGTTTAGGCCTGTGCTGCTCCTATCCTCACCGTCACCTCTGCTGTTATAAAGTGTAATCCGAGTCACTTTATTTCATAGGTTCAGGCTGTGCTGCTCATTTGTCGCCCTCTGCTGTTATAAGTGTAATAACGTCACTTATTCATAGGTTGGCCGTCGTGCTGCTCTTCTGTCGCCTTGCGTTTATAAACGTGTAAGTCACTATTATCATGAGGTTTCAGGGCTCCGTGCTGCTCTCTGTCGCCCTCTGCTGTTATAAACTGTTGTATACGTCACTTATCATTGGTTTCAGGCGTCGTGCTGCTCTCTGTCGCTCTCCTGCTGTTTATAAAGTTGTAATAAGTCACTTATGCTAGTTTCAGGCTCGTGCTGTCTCTCTGTCGCCTCTGCCTGTTATAAACTGTGAATAACCGTCACTCTCATTATAGGTGGTCCAGGCCTCGTGCTGCTCTCTGGTCGGCCTCTGTTGTTATTAACACGTGTAATAACTCATCACTTATTCCATAGGTTTCCGGCCTCGTGCTCGCTCTCTGTCGCCTCTGCTGTTATAACGTGTAATAAGTCCTATATTCATAGTTTCAGGCCCTGTGCTGCTCTCGTGTCGCCTCTGCTGTTAATGAACGTGTAATACGTCATGTATTATAGGTTTCCGCCTCGTGCTGCTCTTGGTGCCTCATGCGTCGTTATAAACGTCGTTAATACATCACTCTATTCATAGTGTCGGCTCGTGCTGCTCTCTGTCGGCCCTTGCTGTTTAGCGTGTATACGTCATGTATTATAGGTTTCAGGCTCGTGTCTGCTCTCTGTTCACCCTTGCTGTTCATACACGTGTAATAAATACTTATTCAGTAGGTTTCGGCTCGTGCTGCTCTCTGTGGCTTGCTGTTAACGTTAATAACGTCACTTATTCATAGTTTCAGGCCTCCGTGCTGTCTCGCTGTCGCTCTCTGCTGTTATAACGTGTTAATAACGTCACCTGTATCATAGGTGTCCGGCCCGTGCTGCTCTCTGTCGGCCTCTGCTGTCCTAACGTGTATACGTAACTTTTCATAGGTGTAGCTCGTGCTGTCTCTGTCGCCTTGCTTTATTAACGATGTAATACGTCGACTTATCAGTGGTTTAGGCCTGTTGCTGCTCTCTTGTCCCCCTCTGCTGTTATAACGTCTGTAATACGTCACTATTTTCATTAGGTTTCAGCCTCGTGCTGCTCTCGTCGACCCTTCTGCTGTTATTAAAGTGTATCGTCACCTTATTCTAGGTTCGGCCTCGTGCTTCTCTGTCTCGCCTCTGCTGTTTTAACTGTATAACTCACTATTCATAGGTTTCCGGCCTCGTGTGCTCTCTGTCGGCTCTGCTGTTATAAAGTGTAATTAACGGCACTTTCTAGGTTTCCGGCCTCGTGTTCTTCTGTCGGCCTCTGCTGTTATGAACGTTAAATAACGTCACTTATTCGTAGGGTTTCCAGGGCCTCGTGCTGCTCTCTGTCACCTTGCTGTTAATAAACGTGAATTAACGTCACTTTTCGTAGGTGTCCGGCTCGTGGCTTTGCTCTCGTGTCGCCTCTGCTGTTATAACGTGTTAACGTCATTATTCTAGGTTTCAGGCTCATTGCTCTCTGCTTCACCCCTTGCTGTTTATAACATGTATAACGTACTTATTCATAGGTTTCAGGCTGTTGCTGCTCTCGTCCCTTGCTGTTATAAACGTGTAATAACGTCACTTTCATTAGGTTTCCGGCTCTGGCGGCTCTCTGCACCCTTGTGTTATAACGTGTAATACACGTCACTTTTATAGGTTGTCAGGCCGTGCGGCTCTTCTGTCGGCCTTCTTGCTTTATAACGTGTAATAACTCACTTATTCATAGGTGTCGGGCCTGTGCTGCTCTCTGTCACCCTCTGGCTGTTAAAAGTGTAATACGTCATTTCATAGGTTTCAGGCCTTCGTTTGTGCTCTCTGTCCCCTCTGCTGTTTATAACGTGTAATAACATCACTTATTCATGGTTTCAGGCTCGTTGCTGCTCTCTGTGCCACTGCTTTTAAAGTCAATAACGTCAGTATTTCATAGTTTCAAGCCTCGTGCGGCTCTCTGTCACCCTCTGCTGTTTAACGTGTAAGACGTCACTCTATTCATGGTTTCAGGCCTCGTGCTGTCTTCTGTCGGCCTCTGCTGTTATAAACGTGTAATACGTCACCTTTCTATTCATAGGTTTCCGGCCTTCGTGCTTGCTCTCTGTCGCCCTCCTGCTTGTTTAACGTTGTAATACGTCACTTATCATAGGTTTCAGGCCTCCGTGCTGCTCTCTGTCACCCTCTGCTGTTATAAAGTGTAATAACGTCATATATAACTCATAGGTTTCCGGCTCGCTGCTGCTCTTCTGTCGCTCTCTGCTGTTATACGTTGTAATACGTCACTGTATCTAGGTTCGGCGCCTCGTGCTGCTCTCTGTCGGGCCTCTGCTGTTAAAACGTTGTAATAACGTCACTTATTCATAGGTTCGGCTCGTGTGCTCTTGTCGCCCTCCTGCTCGTTATAACCGTGTAATACGTCCTTTTATAGGTTTCAGCCTCGTTTGTGCTCTCGTCCCTCTGGCTGTTATTAAACGTTGATAACGTCAATTGTTCATAGTGATACGGCCGGCTCGTGACTGCCTCTCTGTCGCCCTGCTGTTATAATACGTGTAATAACGTACTTTCTCATAGGTTTAGCCTCGTGCTGCTCTTGTCGGCCTCTGTGTTTAAACTTATAACGTCACTTATTCTGTTTCGCCCTCGGTGTTGTCTCTGTCACCTCTGTGTTATAAACGTTAATACGTCGCTTATTCTAGGTTTTCAGGGCTCCCGTGCGCTCTCTGTCGGCTCTGCTGTTATAAACGTGTAATACGTCACTTTTCATGGTGTCCGGCCTCGTGCTTGCTCATCTGTCCCCTCTGCTGTTATAACGTGTAATAACGTCACTTATTCATAGTGTCGGCCTCGTGCTGCTCTCTGTTTTCTCGCCGTCTGCTTTTAACGGTGTATAACGTCACATTATCCATAGGTTTTCGGCCTCGTGCTGCTTCTGTCGCTCTCTGTGTTTAAACGGTCGTAATAACCTTCACTTATTCATAGGTTTCGGGCCGCCGTGCTGCTCTCTCATCGGCCTCTGCTGTTTAAACGTTTAAAATACGTCACTTATTCATAGGTTCAGCCTCTGCTGCCTCCATCTGTCGCCCTGTGTTATATAACGTGTAATACGTCACTTATTCTAGTATTCAGCCTGTGTGCATCTCTGATCGGGCTGCTGCTGTTTAACGTGTAATACTCATTTTTCATAGTTTCAGCCTCGTGCTGCTCTCTGTGCCTCTTCTGTTATAAACGTGATAATCATTTATTTCACTAGTGTTCCGCCTGGTGTTGCTCTCTGTCGCGCCTATGCTGTTAAGAATTTCATAACATCAACTTTTCATAGTTTCAGCCTCGTGCTGCTTCTGTCACCCTCCTGCTGTTATGACGTGTATACATCACTGTATTCATTAGGTTCAGAGCTCGTGCTGCTCTCTGTCCCCTGTGCTGTTATACGTTGTAATACGTACTTATTCATAGGTTTCAGCCTGTGATCTCTCTTGTCGCCCTCTGCTGTTATAAAATGTGTTATTTAGTCATCTATTCATTAGGTGTCGGCCTCGTGCTGCTCTCTGTGCCTCTCTGGCTGTTATATAACGTGTTAATAACGTCACTTCTATTCATAGTTTCCGCTCGTGCGCTCTCTGTCACCTCTGTGTTATAACGTGTCAAATAACGTCACCTATTCGTAGGTTTCAGGCTCGTGCTGCTTCTGTCACCCTGCTGCTGTGTTTAAACGTGTATAACGTCACTTATTATAGGTGTCGCTGTGCTCTCCTCCTTGTCGCCCTCTGCGCTGTTATAAACCGGTGTGATAACGTCACTTATTATAGGTTCTCGGGCCTCGTGCTGCTCTCTGTCCGGCTCTGCTGTTATAAACAGTAACGTCACTTATTCATAGGTTTCGGCCTCGTGCCTGCTTCTGTTCACCTCGCTGTTATAAACGTGTAATAAACGTCACTTATTCATAGGTTTCAGGCCTCGTGCTGCTCTCTGTCGACCCTCTGCTGTTATAAACGGTGTAATAACGTCATTTTATCATAGGTGTACCGGACCTCGTGCTTCTCTCTGCTGCCCTCTGCTGTTATAAACTGTAAATACCGTCACTTTATCTAGCTGTCGGCTCGTGCTGCTCTCTGTCGCCCCTCTTGCTGGTCTAACGTGTGAATAACGTACTTATTCATAGGTTTCGCGGCTCGTGCACTGCTCTCTGTCGCTCTCTGCTGTTAATAAACGTGTAATACCATCACTATATTCAGCTAGGATTTCCGCGGACCTCGTGTGCTCTCTTCGGCCTCTTGCTGTTCTAAACGTATAACGTCACTTATTCTAGTTTCAGGCCTGTGCTCTCGTCTGTCGCCTCTGCTTGTTATAACGCTTGTAATAACGTCATTCTTCTAGGTTTCAGGCTCGTGTGCTCTCGTGTCGACCTCTGCTGTTATAAACGTGTTACGTCACTTTATGTATAGGTTTCAGGCTCGTGCTCTCTCTGTCGCGCCTCTGTGTTATAACTGTATACGTCACTTATTCATAGGTGTTCGGGGCTCTTGCTTGCTCTTCTGTCGCTCCTCTGTTTCATAAACGTGTATAAGTCCTTATTTTCATAGGTTTCGGCTCGTTGTGCTCTCTGTCGCCTTGCTGTATAAGTGTCATACATCACTTATTTAGGTTTAGGCTCGTGTGCTCTGTCACCTCTGCTGTTATAAAGTGTGTATAACATACTTTTCTAGGTTTCAGGCTCGTTTTGCTGCTCTTCTGTTACCTCTGCTGCTTATAACGTGTATAACGTCAGGCTTATTCATGGTTTCAGGCCTCGTGCTTGCTCTCTGTTCGCTCTCTGACTGTTATAAACGTGTATACATCACTTATTCTAGGTTTCAGGCCTCCAGTGCTGTTCTCGTCCACTCTGCTGTTATGGGTGTGTTTACGTGTTAACGTCACTTATTCTAGGTTTACGCCTCGTGCTGCTCTCTGTCGCCTCTTGCTGTTATAAACGTGTCCATAAGTCACTTATTATAGGTTTCAGCCGTCGTGCTGCTCTCTGTCGCTCTGTTCTGCTTTCTTAAACGTGTTATACGTCACTTCTCCTTAGGTTTCAGGCCTCTGTGCCTCTCGTCGCCCTCCTGCTTTATAACGTGTCAAAGCGTCATCTATTATAGGTGTCGGCTCGTGTGCCTCTCTGTCGGCCTCTGCTGTTATAAAACGTGTTAACATCACCTTTTCATAGTTTCCGGCCTCGTGTGCTCGTCTGTCGCCCTTGTTTTAACGTGTAATAGTCATTTATTATAGGTTTCAGCCTCGTGTGCTCTCTGTCGCCTGGTTTAATGGTGTAATTAACGTATTATTTCAGTAGGTTTCCGTTCTGTTTGCTGTCTCTGTCACCTTCTGCTGTTATAAACGTGTATAACGTCACTTATTATAGTTGGTTTTCAGGCCTCGTGCTGGCTCTCTGTCGCTCTTGCTTTACTAACGTGTAATAACACCTTATTTAGGTGTCCGGCCTGTCGCTGTCTAGTCTGTCGGCCTCTGCTGTTCATAACGTGTAATCGGTTCACTTATTCATAGGTTTCAGGCCTCGTGGCTGCTCTCTGTGCCTGCTGGCTGTTATAACGTTTAATTACGTCACTTTTCTGTGTCCTGGCCTCGTGCTGCTCTCTGTCGGTCTCCTGTGTTATAAACGTGTAATAACTCACCTTATTCATAGATTTCAGGCCCGTTGCTGCTCTCTGTCACCTTCTCTGTTATAAACGTGTAGTACGTCATTCAGGTTTCCCAGGCTTCGTGCTGCTCTTGTACCTCTGCTGTTTATAAATCCGTTCAATACTTGTCCACTACTATTATAGTTTCAGGCTCGTCTGTCTCTGTCGCCCTTTCGCTGTTTCTAACGTGTCTTATAACGATCACTTATTATAGGTTTCCGGGCCTCGGAGCTGCTCGTCTTGTCGGCTCTGCTGTCTTAAACGCTGTAATAACGTCCTTATTATAGGTTCTAGGCCTTCGTGACTTGTCTCTGTCGACCCTCTTCTGTTATAAAGGTGTAACGTCTTATTCTAGTTTCAGGCCTCGTGCTGCCATCTCTTACCTTGCTGTTTATAACGTGTAATAACGTCACTGCTATTCACTAGGATTTCGGACTCGTGCTGTCTCTGTCCCCTGCTGCTGTTATAACGTGTAATACGTCACTTATTAATAGGCTTTCAGCCTCGTGCTGCTCTCTGTTCCGCCTCTGGCTTCTATTACCGTCTGTCTAAAACGGTCATATTCTAGGTTTCCGGCCCTGTGCTGCTCTCTGTCACGCCTTATGCTGTTATAATGTACTCAACCGGCCTAATTCATAGGTTTTCAGGCTCGTGCTGCTCTCTGTCGCCCTCTGCTTTTATAACGACCTGTCATACGTCACTTATCTTCATGCGTTTTCAGGGCTCCGTGCTGCTCTCTGTCACCCTGATGTGTTATAGGTCGTAATAACATCACTTATTCATATGTTTCCGCTCGTCTCCTGTGCTCTCTGTCGGCTCTTGTGTCTACTAAACGTGTAATAACATCACTCTATTCATATGGTTTCGGCCCGTGCTGCTCTCTGTCTCCCTTGCTGTTATAATGGATAAGTCACTTTATTCATGGTTTCAGGCCTCAGTTAGCTTGCTCTCTGTCACTCTTGCTGTTATGCACGTGTTGACTAACGAATTATTCATGGTTTCCGGCTCGGTGATGCTCTCTGTCGCTCTCTGCCCTGTTATAACTGTGTATATAACGTCATTATTCGTAGGTTTCGTTCTCGTGCTGACTCTCTGTCGCTTTGCTGTTATAAAGTGTATAAACTCACTTATTCATAGGTTTCGGCCTCGTGTGCTCGTCTTTACCTCTTTGCTGTTATAAACGTGACTAATAACGTCACTTATTTAGTTTCAGGCTCGTGCTCGCTCATCTGACGCCCTCTGCTGTTATAACGTGTCCATACGTGATCTATTCATAGGTTTCGGCCTCGTGCTGCTCTCTGTCAGGCCTTGCTTTTAACGGTGTATAAAGTCACCTTATCATAGGTTTCGGCCTCGTGCTGTCTCTGTACCTTGTGTTTATAAACGGTTTATACATCACTATATTCATGTGTTCTCCGGCCTCTGGTGCTCATGTGTCGGCCTCTGCTGTTATAAACGTGTATAACGTACTTTTCTAGGATTTCCGCCTCGTGCTGCTCTCTGTACCCTTCTGCTGTTATACGTTTGTAATCGGTCATATATAGGTTTCAGGCTCTGTGCTCTCTGTTCACCCTTGTGTTATAACGTGTAAGAACGTCATTTCATAAGGTGTCCGCCTCGTGCTGCTCTCTGTCGCCTCTGTTTATAAACGTTCATACGTCACTTTTCACTAGGTTTCGAGGCCTCGTGTCGCTCTCTGTCGCCTCTGCTGTTAAAACGTGTAATAACGTCACTTATATCATAGTTTCCGGCTCGTGCCTGCTTCTCTGTCGCCCTCGGCTGTTAGATAACCGTGTAATACGTCACTTATTCTAGGTTTCCGGCTCGTGCTGCTCTCTGTCGGCCTCGTGCTGTTATAACGTGTATAACGTCACTTATTCATAGGTTTCAGGCCTGTGGTGCTCTCTGGTCGCCCTCTGCTGTTTAGTGTAATAACGTCCTTATTTCTGTTGTCCGGGCTCGTGCTGCGTCTCATGTCACCTCGTGCTGTTTAAAGCTGTTAAATAACGTCCTTATTCACATAGGTTTCAGGGCCTCGTGCTGCTCTCTGTCGCCCTCTGTGTTATAACGTTAAATACGTCCTATTCATAGGTGTTCGCTCGTGCTGCTCTTTGGCACCCTTGTGTTATAAACGTGTCAAACGTCTAGCTTATTCATAGGTTTCAGGCCTCGTGCTGGCTCTCTGTCACCTCTGCCTGTTATAACATGTATACACTATATATTCATAGGTGTTCCGGCTCGTGGTGTTCTCTGTCGCCTCTGTGTTTAAAGCGTGTCAATTACGTCACTTTTCATAGGGTGCCGGCCCTCGTGCTGTGCTCCTGTCGCCCTTGCTGTTATAAACGTGTATTCAACATCACTTATTCATAGGTGCTCCGGCTGTGCTGTTCTTGTCGCTCCTCTGCTTTAATAAACGTGTATAACATTCCTTATTCATAGGTGTCGGCTCGTGTGCTCTCTGTCCCTCTGCGTTATAACACGTGTATAACGTGAACTTATTCATTAGGTGTACCGCCTCGTGCCTGCTCTCTGGTCGCCCTCTGCTGTTATAAGTGTTATACTTCACTTATTATAGGTTTAGGCCTCGTGCTGCTCCTCTGTGCCCTCTGTCGCTGTTATAACGTATAAGGTCATATTCACTAGGTTTCAGGCTCGTGTCCTCTCTGTTACTCTCTGCTGTTATAACGTGTAATAAGTCATTATCATAGGTTTCGGCCTCGTTGCTGTTCTGTCGCTCTCTGCTGTTATAAACGTTAATAACATCAACTTATTCATAAGGTTTCCGGCTCGTGCTGCTTTCTCTATCGGCCTCTGTGTTATAAACGTGTATATAACGTTCACTTAATTCATAGGTTTCAGGCCTCGTGCTGCTCTCTGCTCCGGCTCTGTGTTATAAACGTTGTGATACGTCACTTATTCATAGGGTTCAGGCCTCGTGCTGCTGGCTCTGTCACCCTCTGCGGTTCTAAGTGTACTACGTACATCTATTCATAGTTTCGGCGCTCGTGCGGCTCTTTTCTGTCGGCCTTGCTGATTGATCAAACGTGAATAACTCACTTTTCATAGTGTGTCCGGCTGGTCGCTGCTCTCTGTCGCCCTTGTGTTTTAACGTGTGATAATCAACTCAATCACACTTTATTATAGGCTTTTTCATCCGAAGGCATCACAATGCTTACAGAGTACAATTAATCAGTATCCAGGCAAACATAATGTCCAAATGAGGCGTCGAGCGTAGGCGACGAGCGGCGCTGGGTGTCCCCTGTCCTTAGACTCTCGACGGCAAGGAAACTCACACCGGTGGGAGAAACGAGAAAATATAAGATCACTCCATGAAGACGGAAGGCTATAGGACCAGGCCGTGGCGATCCCCTGCGAAGGGCCAGGATCTGAACCATCCAGTCCTGTTGTCATCCAGTGGGCAGGGCCCTCCGTTTCAGCGGGGTCCTCGTTCGCGGGCTTCCTCCTTCGATCTAGACCGACACTTCCCGAGGGCGAGTGGGACAGAGACACATCGTGCGAATGTATATGAACAGACTACGAAAGTAAGTATTGTATATAATAAAGACAGTTTGTAGTAAGAGAAGAAGAGGATAGCGCTCACGTGTACCGTACTTCCACTGCAGTGTTTCTCCTTAGCAGCTTTTACTTCAGCTGGAGTTAGTGTTTACCTAACCTGAACCCTGCATCATAAGCCTATTCAAGATGGTTAGTTTTGAGCCTAGTCTTATGTAGGACTGTCGTTGTTCTTCTACACGTGAGCTGGAGTTTATTACTCCATAGAACCGGGAGCTTGGTAGCTAAGCGTCTTCACCCTACGTGATTGGGACCCGAGGAATCCTAGTAAGCCCCTGAGTTTTGAGAGCGGCACTGCCTTGGGTTAGAAGACTAGAATAATGAGAACAAGAAAAAAAAAAGATGCGTCTTGAGATAAAGCGGAGCCATACCTTTTATGGCTTTAAAATGGTTGAGGAGCGAGCAGGATTTTAAAATTTGATTCTAAATTCTACAGGAAGCCAAAGGAGGACTTTAGCAGCAGTAGTGTAATGTGTTCTTTATTTTTACGCTTACATCTTGCAGCTGGCTTATTGACCTAATTGACACTTTTTCAGGGAACTTTGTGGACCGGCTGGTAGCAGGGTTACGTGTCAGCCTTGATGAACAAGCTGGATAAGTTTCTGTCATCACTCTTAGGTAGGATATTTCCGTATGTTTAGCATGTTGCGCAGGTGAAAGAACGCACATTCTTACGCCTGCTGTCTATGTGTTCTTAAAAGAAGGTCTTGGATCAACAGCCTCAAGGTTTTTTACTGATAGAGCTCGTTGATACGTCCAGCTGCTAACTTTCCAGGACTGATCATTGCCTGAGATAAGATCTCTCGTATTGAGGACCTTAACTATAAGTAACCTCGTATTTTTCAGGGTTAGGGAGTGAATTTTACAGTATCAGGTAGTTATTGCTTTTACGTCAGAACTAGCGTATCATTTATCTGTCTGACCTGGTTTCTTGATAAGTACAGGTGTGTCGTCCGCGTAGCAGTGGAAATTTATATTGTATTGTCGGATTATGTTACCCTAATGGAAGCATGTACAATATAAAATAAAATTGGCGGAGAACTGACCTGTGGCACCCCTAGCACACTTGGAACCGGTGAGGATGTTTGGCTTTACGTTAACAAATTGGTGCCCTATCGATAAGTAGATTAACAGAAGGGCTGTCTCCTACTGCCTCGTCAGTTTCTAACGCTCTTGCAGGAAATATTTGGTTTCGATTGTGTAACGCGGCACTAAGGTCTAACAGACTAGGATTGAGCTATCGGCGTCAGCTGTAATAAAGGTCAGTTGTAATTTGACTAAGCAGGTACTCCTGTGCTATGAAGTCTGTATATCTGACTGAAATTTTTTCAAAATAAACTAGTTGTCCTGTAGGTCGTTTCTGCAAAGCTGCTTCAGCCACGACTTTTTCAAGGACTTGAGAATGAAAAGGCAAATTAGATATGGCCTGTTTGCTAAAATTCGGATCTGAAGTATTTGGTTTTTTCAAAAGTGTTGATAACAGATATTTAAGACTTTGCACATACCATTTTCTAAGACGAAGTTAATTATTTTTCGAATATGGTATCTGAGATTTCAGGAGTAATTTCTTTGAGAGTCGTAATTGGGATTGGTCTGAAGCACAGTTGCCGGTTTTGAGAGACATATGTGATATCCTCAGCTTCATCTACAGTTTGAACTTGTCACGATCAGAAGAGACAATGATTCTACAGCTGGATTTCGTGATTGATAAGTAAGGAGCTTGATTATTTTTTTATTTCTATGTTGTGCATTTTTCATTAAGATTTAGGAAGTATCGAGCTAGGGTCTCAGGAATGGAGGCACTACTGCCCTGTGATGTTTTGTTCCGGGGCTACCGTGTTAAAAGACCTAGGGTTACTTTTATATTATTCAATTAATGAAGAGTAAGTAATTGTTTTGCTTTCTCAGTGGCTTTGCTTATAGGCCCGAGCATAGGCTATTTCTCCAAGATCTAAGAGATTGCGTCCGAGTGCTGACTTGACGCATACCGTTATTTGCGAGTCTTTTGCATAAGCGCGCCGCTGTTTCTGCGTCCTATTACCAGGCAGCTGACGCACTAGGCGAACAACTTTCTGGTTTCAGTGAGGCCGCAACATCAAGGCGCTGTTGTTTTACGTGTCGCAGTAACCGCTGTCGCAACTGCACTTTTATTTAAATCACTAAGCGAGTCTATTCTCTATAGGATAGTATTAAGACGTGGCTGGCATTTCAATTCTCTTAATTTCACACAGCCTGCGTTGTCAGTTAGGTACGTTTTATTGATTTATCATGTGGTCATTATTAATCTTCGATTGGAAACTTGACCATGTAATTAGAACTACATGGGGTCAGAAAGCGCCGGATTCTGAGGGAGAATGTTTAGGTCGGCTATTTCGAATTCCTATGTTGAAACCAGATCAAGGTGTGTTATATGACGTGAGTAGGTTGATTCACATTTTGTGTAAAGCACCCATCTAGTTTTAGGGACACTCAAACTCGCCATCGTGTGCTCCGCAGACAAATCACTATTTTATCACTCATGACTGTCTAAGTACTCTTATTCCTTTCTCGTCCGCTTTTATTCCCATTCAACACTTTTTACTAGCTAAAACCTCAGAGAACTCTGTAAGAAGTTGAAAGGGTCAGAGAGTCGATAAATAATAGCAAGTAGTTAAAGCTTTTTGTTTTTTCCTTTTGGGACAGGTAAGAGACAGTGTTAGGACTTTCAACCGGAATTAAAACTTTAGGTATTTTTGGGATTGTAGAACCCCTCAAGATCTGCGTGTGATTTTCACTGCACCCCACCTCGGCTGTGGGTTCTAGCAGCTTGACAATTAATAACTGGGAGGGAGATAGATTCTATTAGCTTAAATCAGTCATCCTGTTGAGCCTGTTTCAGTCGGCGGAGAAGGTCAAAGTTAGTAGGTTCGTCATTAGTCCATTCTAACAAAGGATTTGATGAGATTGATTCTAATATTCAAACCCAGTTTATGTGACTTGAACTTTGTTCTACTTGTTTTGTTATAATGCTTTAGTTTCCTCTTGCGGGACTATTTGTTATGCTAAGTTCTGATTGGTCGCCCGCGTTTGTTATGTGACTGCTTTTCATGTTTTAGTGTTTGTATACGGCGGGACTAGACATCCGGTCTTTTTTGTTCTCAGTATTTGTCGTCTAAGTTAGTTTGGTCGCACACGCCCGGCCGCGTTTTTATTATTGAGCTCCTTTGAATATTTTTAGTTTTTGGCGGGGACAGACACAGTCTTTATTTGTTCCTGGAGAATCTACACACTTGATTTGTGACAAATCCCGGGCAGCATCTGTTTACAGGCAGGACGTGGTTGCGTACCACCGACTGGCTCTGGCGCCGGGGTCATTTCTGACCGTCAATTTCGCGGCGCGACTAGACTAGTCGGCCTATTGTAGATAAAAGGTGCCACCATCCAAATTGATGTTGCCATCCCTGGCATTGAGTTGGTTTCCCAAAAGCGCGCTCCACTTAATTGACATATCCAACGTCATTGTTGCTTGCACCATCTAGACAACCAGCAGTTAATGATAATGTCTGCTTACTCTTCTCGTTGACCAATTGGGCAGAGGCACAGCAGTATATTCGGTATCTGACATCGTTTTAGCATTCACAACCGCCGCCTATTGCATTTGAGAACCTACTGGACTGTTTCTCCGACGACATGTGTACCACCGCGTGGATCCGATCCGACGGACCGCCTCCCTCCCTGCTTTAAGCGCCTAAGGTACTTCGATGTCACCAATGTGCCCCCGGATAACACCTAACCAAAGCTTTGCTGGATCTTCACGTCCCTAAATATGGAGCTTCCAATCACCAAGAAGTATCAGGTTCAGCCGTGTGGCGCTTGAGGGGAGAAAACCTGTTCTGGACGTGAAGAGTTTGGTGCGTAGGGGTGTGGTTTAGCACTTCCCCCTCACCGAACAGTCACAAATCCGTCTGGTCTTGTCCCGGTTGCACGAGACCGCGTGCGGGCTAGCCTCAGCCTGCACTAACCTCTCTAGCGCTGTCTGGAAGCGGACTGCGGTCCTTGTGCCACTATCTGACTGTAGCTAACACTAGCTTCACTACTCTCGGACAGCCGCTCCTCTACTCGGAACCTGCCTACCAAGTACACTACACTTACCTCTGAACCAATATCTACTCATCTGTGAAGAGCAGCCGGTTCTGATCGACGATCGGCAAATGAGCGGACAGCGCGAAGAGGCAGAAGTAGACGGTTGGTAGGCACTGCTAAGCTAGCCAGGAGCTAACGCGCTACGGAGAAGAGAGAGAAAGCGGATTTATACGCAGAGTGTATGGTTCAAGCGGAGGACAAAGTCTCGTTGGAGAAACTGGGACCAATGTCTACAATAAGCTAGGTGGATCTAAAGCTACGTTTAATCGTGGATTAACATAGTACACAGAGAGAGCTAAAAGTTGGATTGCCCAACGAGCGTTTCAAACAGAATGTTACTCACCGGGTGTGACGGACAGCTGGCCCTGAGGCAGCTCCGCCGGCTCCATTGATAACGGTTCCACTTATTCATAGGTTGCAGCCTCCGTGTGCTCTGTCGGCCTCTGCTTTTATAAACGTGTAATAACGTCATTATTCATTAGGTTTCAGCCTCGTGCTGCCTTCTTGTCGCCTTGCTTTATAACGTTAAATAACGATTATTCATAGGTTTCCGGCTTGCTGCCCCTCTCGTCGGCCTTGCCTGTTATACACGTGTATAACGTCACTTAGTTCATAGGTTTCCGGCCTCGTGCTGACTCTCTGTCGCCCTCTGCTGTTTAAACGTGTGTACGTCACTTATTCATAGTTTCCGCCTCGTGCTGCTCTCTGTCGCCCGTCTGTGTTATAAACCGCTGTATAACGTCATTTTATTTCTAGGTTCCGGCCTCGTTTGTGCTCTTGTCATGGCCTCTGTGTTAAAACGTGTCAATAAAGTCCATTATTGCGTAGGTTTCCGCTCGTGCTGGTTCTGTCGCTCTGCTGTTTAAAGTTGTATCACGTCACTTTATTCATAGGTTTTGGCCCGTTGCTGCTCTCTGTCTGCCTCTGCTGTTATAACGTGTAATACGTTACTTATTCGCTAGAGTTTCAGGCCTCGTGCTTGCTCTCTGTGGCCTCTGCTGTTATAAACGTTTTAATTAACATCGACTATTCATAGTGTCCGGCCTCGTGCTGCTCTCTGTCAGAGCCTCTGCTGTTAATAAAGTTAAATTCAACCTCACTTATTCAGAGGTTTCGGCCTCGTTGTGCTCTCTGTCGCTCTCTGCTGTTAAACGTAGTAATACATCACTTCTTCATAGGTTGATCAGGGCTCAGTCTGCTCCTCTGTCGCCTCTGTGTTAATAAACGTGTTAATACGTCCAGTTATTCATAGGTTTCAGGCCTCGTGCTAGCCGCTCTCTGTCACCTCTGCTGTTATAAACGTGTATAACGTCCACTCTATTCATAGGTGTCGCTCGTGCTGCTCTCTGTCGCCCTCTGTGTTATACGTTCTGTAATAACGTCACTGTATTCATAGGTGTCCGGCCTCGTGTGCTCTCTGTCGGCCTCTGCTGTATAAACCTGTAATAACGTCATTTTCATGGTTTTCGCTCGTGCTGACCTCTCTGTCGGCCTCTGCTGTTATAAACGTGTAATAACGTCAATTTTCTAGGGTTTTCCGGCGTCGTGCTGCTTCTGTGGCCTCTGTGTTATAAAGTTGTATAACGTCATTATTCATAGGTGTCGGCCTCGTGGTGCTCTCTGTCGGCCTCTGCTGTTTAACGTATGTAAAACATCACTTATTCATAGTTTCGGCCTCGTGCTGCTCCTCTGTCGGCCTCTGCTGTTATAAAGTTGTTAGAACGTCACTATTCATCGGTTTCGGGCCTCGTGCTGTCCTCTTGTCGCTCTCTGCTGTTATCAACGTTGTACGTAACAGTACTTATTCATGGTGTCGCTCGTGCCTGCTCTCTGTCACGCCTCTGTTGTTATAACGTGTAATAACGTCCACTTATTCTAGAGTTGTCCGGCCTCGTGCTGCTCTCTGTCGGTCTCTGCTGTTATAACGATTATAATCACTTTTCATAGCGTTTCCGGCTTCGTGTCTGCTCTCTTCACCCTCTTGCTGTTATAAACGTGTAATACGTCACTTATTCTGAGGTGTCGGCCTCGTGCTGCTCTCTGTCGGCCTCTGCCTGTATAACGTGTCTATAACGTCATTATTCATAGGTTCGCCTCAGGTGCTGCTCTCTGTCGCCTCTGTTTTATAACCGTGTATAACGTCACTTATTCATAGAGTTTCCGGAACCTGTGCCTGCTCTCTTGTCGGGCCTCTGCTGTTATAAAGTGTTAAAACTCACTTATCAGTAGGTTTCCGGCCTCGTGTGCTCTCGTGTCGGCCTCTGCTGTTTAACGGTGATAACGTCACTGTATTCTAGTTTTCAGGCCTCGTGCTGTCTCTGTCAGCCTCTGCTGTTATAACGCTGTAATACGTCACTTTTCATAGGTGTCCGCCTCGTGGCTGCTTCTCTGTCACCCTCTGCTGTTATAAAACGTGTAGATACGTCACTTATTCATAGGTTTCAGGCCTCGTGCTGCTCTCTGTCGGGCCTCTCTGTTATAAACGTGTAATAACGTCACTTATTCTAGGTGCTCCGGCCTCGTGCTGCCTCTCGTCACCCTCTGCTGTTATAACGTGGTATATAACGCTCGTATTCATAGGTTTCAGGCTCGTGCTGCTCTCTGTTCCCCTCAGCTGTTATACAACGTTTGTAATAACGTCACTGTATTATAGGTTTCCGGCCTCTGTGCTCTTCTGTCGCCTCTGCCTGTTATAACGTGTAATAACGTCACTTATTCATAGGTTTTCAGGCCTCGTGCTGCTCTGCTGTACCTCTGCTGTTATCAACCGTGTATAACGTCACTTATTCATAGGTGTCCGCCTCGATGGTGCTCTCTGTCGGTTCTCTGCTGTATACCGTGTAATAACTCACTTTTCATAGGTTTCCGGCCTCGTGCTGCTCCTCTGTACCCTCTGCTGTTATAACGTCTCTGTAATAACGTCAAATTATTACTAGTGTGTCCCGCCTCGTGCTGCTACTCTGTACCTTGCTGTTATAAACGTGTAATACGTCACTTATTCATAGGTTTCCAGGGCTCGTGGCTGTCTCTGTCCCTCTGCTGTTATAAACGTGTATAACGTCCTTTATTCATAGGTTTAGGCTCGTGCTGCTCTCTGTTCACCTTGCTGTTATAACACGTTCTAGACGTCAATATGTTCTAGGTCTCAGGCTCGCTGTGCTCTCTGTCGCCCTCTGCTGTTATAAACGTGTGCTAAATCGTACTTATTCGTAGGTTTTCAGGCCTCGTGTGCTCTCTGCTCGCTCTCTGCTGTTATAACGTGATAAGTCACTTATTCATAGGTTGTCGGCCTCGTGCTTCTCTGTCACCCCCTGCTGTTTAAACGTGAATACGTTCACTTATTCATTAGTGTCGGCCTCGTGCTGTCTCCTGTCACCTGCTTTATAAACGTGTAATAACCGTCACTTATTCTAGGTTTTCCTGGCCTCGTGCTTGCTCTCTGTCGGTCCTTGCTGTTCTATAAGCGTGCATAACCTCCATTATTCATACGGTTCTCAGGCTCGTGTGCTCCTCTGTCGGTCGTCTGCTGTTATACGTGTAATAACACACTTATCATTAGGTTCCGCCTCGTGGCTGCTACTCGGTCACCCTCTGCTGTTATAAACGTGTATAACGTACTTATTCATAGGGTTTCCGGCCTCTGCTGCTCTCTGTCGCCTCTAGTTGTTATAAACGTGTCAATAACGTCACTTGTTCATAGGTGTCGGCTCGTGCTGCTTCTGTCACCCTCTGCTGTTTAACGTGTCACTGTCATAAGTCATATTCGTAGTGTCCAGCCTCGTGACTGCTCTCTGTCGGCCTCCTGCTGTTCATAACGTGTAATGAACGTTCACTTATTCTGGTTTCCGCCTCGTGCTTACTCTTGGTCGGTCTACTGTGTTATAAAACGTGTAATACTCACTTGATTCGTAGGTGTCCGGCTCGTGCTGCTACTCTGTCGGGCTCCTGCTGTTGATTAAACGTGTAATAACGTAGCTTTTGGTAGGTTCCGGCCTCGTGCTGCTTCTCTGTCGGTCTGCTGCTATAAACGTGAATAACGTCACTTATTCTAGGGTTTCCAGGCCTGTGCTGCTCTCGGGGTCTCATCTGATTAATGTGTAATAACAGGGTTCATTATAGGTTTCCCGGCCTCGTGCTGCTCTCTGTCGGCTTTGGTGGATGTTGTGCTCGGTCCTACTCTGTGCTCATCCTAGAGCGCCCTGTGCTGTCACCTTGTGTTTCAGACGGAGCCCGGGTGGGATCGAATACGTGTGTCGATGTTCGCGCTGCTGGGCCACCATGCAGGGGGCGTGCTGGTATTGCTGCGGTCGGTCAGTCAAATAATCGCAACTCACTTAATGCTGAGTCTACATAAATCTGGCTCTGCTACAAAATGTATATAAGGAGACACAGCGTTCAATCCAACATGAGGGTGCACGTCTGTCTACCTTAACCTTACAGCTGGTGTTAGGGTTTAGAGGTCTTATATCCGTTAGAGGGTTAGTGTTAGGGTTTATAGATCCCTTATGCAGGTTAGGTTAGGGTCTTATAGATCTTGTCGAGGTTAGGGTTAGTCTTATGATCTTAGAGGGTTAGGGTTGGGTCTTATAGATCTTTAGGGTTGGGTTTTATTAGATTTTAGCAGGGTTAGGGTATAGGGTCCTATAGATCTTTTTAGAGGGTTAGGTTAGGTTTATAGATCTTTAGCGGGGTTAGGCGTCTTATAGTCTTTAGAGCGGTTAGGGGTTCTTGCTAGTCTTATATGGCGGTTAGGCGTTAGGGTCTATATAGATTCTTCTAGAGGGTTAGCGGTTAGGGTCTTGATAGACTTTAGAGGTTAGGTTAGGGTCTTATAGATCTTTAGAGCGTTAGGGACTTAGGTTTATAGATCTTTAGGGTTAGGGTCTTATAGATTTTATAGCGTGGTAGAGTTAGCAGGTCTTATAGATCTTTAGAGGTAGGGTTAGGGTTTGTATAGATTTTTTGAGAGGGTTAGGTTAGGGTCTTATAGACTTTAGAGGGTTAGGGTTATAGATCTTTAGACGGGTTTAGGGTTAGGTCTTATGATTTTTTAGAGGGTTAGGGTTAGGGTCTTATAGTTTTTTAGGGGTTAGGGGATTTGGGTCTAATAGATTTCTTAGATGTCACATTCGGGTTAGGGTTGGGTCTTATAGATTTATTAAGGGTTAGGGTTAGCTGGTCTTATAGTCTTTAGAGGGTTAGGGTTTATAGCTTTGAGGGTAAAAGGAGAGAGATAGATCTTTTAAGAGGGTAGGTTATAGATCTTTCAGAGGTTAGGGTCTTATAAGATCTTTAGAGGGGTTAAGGGTCTTATAGATCTTTAAGTTCAGGTCTTTATATGATTCTTTAAGAGGGTTAGGGTAGGGTCTTAAGATCTTTAGAGGGTTAGGGTTAGGGTCCCTTATAGATCTTTAGAGGGTTAGGGTCTTGTAGATCTTTATAGGGTTAGGGTTAGGGTCTATAGATCTTTAGAAGGGTTATGGGTTATGGGCTTATAGATCTTTAGAGGTTGGGTCTGATAGATCTTTAGAGGGGAGGGTTAGGAGTTCCTTAAGATCTTTACGAGGGTTAGGGTTAAGGGTTTTATAGATTCTTTAAGAAGGGTTAGGGTTAGGGTCTTATTAGATATTTATAAGCAGGGGTAGGGTTAGGGTCTTATAGATTTAGAGGGTTAGGTTAGTCTTAAGATCTTAGAGGGTTAAGGTAGGGTCTTATAGATTTTTAGAGGTTAGGGTTAGGGTCTTATAGATCTTTTAGAGGGTTAGGGTAGGGTCTTCATAGACTTTAGAGGGTTTAGGGTTAGGGTCCTTAATAGATCTTATAGAGGGTTAGGTGTCTTATAGATTTTTAGAGGGTTAGGGAGTTAGGGTCTTAAGATTTTAGAGGGTTAGGGTTAGGTCTTATAGACTTAAGAGGGTAAGGGTTAGGGTCTTATATGATCTTTAGAGGTTAGGGTCTTATAGATGCTTTAGGAGGTTAAGGGTTAGGGTCTTATAGATTTTAGAGGGTTAGGGTTAGGGTCTTATAGATCTTTTAGAGGGTTAGGTCTTATTAGTATCTTTAGAGGCGTTAGGTTAGGGTCTTAAAGATCTTTAGAGGGTTAGGGTCTTAAGATCTTTAAGAGGGTAGGGTTTAGGGTCTGTATAGATCTTAGAGGGTTAGGGTAGGGTTCTTATAGATTCTTAGAGGTTAGGGTAGGGTCTTATAGATTTTTTAGAAGGTGAGGGTAGGGTCTTATAATTTTAGAGGTTAGGGTTAGGGTCTTATAGGATTTTAGATGGTCACATTGGCACGACATGGTGGTAAAATCATGAGCTTCATCGTCTGTGTGATTGTTTCAAACTAATCATACAAATCATAGCTACGATCAAAGTTTATCGTAGAGAATTATCACCGTCCGAAAACTCTGTCAATAATAATTAAACTAATGTACGTCTGGGTCGGATCTCAGTGGCCAGCGTTACATCAGTTCAATTTCAAGCCACTGTATAAGACATTTTTCGTATATCTATAACGTGAAAATGTATAACGAGAAGTGAAGTCTGAATCAAGTGGTCAAGTGGTCAACCCTAACCCTAACCCTAAACCCTGGTGGTCAGCCCTCTCCGCTTTCTCCAGCTGAAGTTGTCGAGCGAGGTAGCAGAGGTGGAGGATGTCCCCCAGGGTTGGTGCCGGACCTACCGGTCCCTTCTGAATCGATCACACGGGAATCCTGTCCTACGTGACGCCAATTGTAAAGACATTTTCGTATATCAATAACGTATAAGAAAATGTAAACGATGAGTTGAAGTTTGAATCAAGTGGTCATTTATTGGTCTTAAACAACAGGGAAGAACACAACAGCAACTGGCAGGCTCACAGTGCTCTGCCTTTTACACAATCATCGTATATTTATACAGTGATCGCCCGTACAGACCGCAGACATAACAGGTCGACGGCAGCAGTGGCGTTTGTATCTCTGCATGTGACGCATGTGCGTAGCCCCCAAGGCCTAAGTCTCTATTCTGTGACATGACCTGTGATCCAGGCCATAGCCGCTACTTCAGCCGTTAAAACGGGTGTCAATATATTTAGACATTACACCACCATCAGCTAGCGGGGGAGGGCGGGGCTTGTTATCGATAGAGTTATGATAGAGTTAGACAAGAGCTATGACAGAGCTATGACAGCAGCTATGATAGAGTTATGATAGAGCTATGATAGAGCTATGATAGAGTTATGATAGAGCTATGATAGAGTTATGGATAGAGCTATGATAGAGTTATGATAGAGTTATGATAGAGCTATGATAGAGTTATATAGGAAGCTATGAATACGAGTTATCATAAGTTATGATAGAGCTATATAGAGCTATGATATGAGCTATGATAGAGTTATGATAGAGCTATGATAGAGCTATGATAGAGTTATGATAGAGTTATGATAGAGTTATGAATAAGCTATGGTAAGAGTTAGGATAGAGTTATGGATAGTTAGATAGAGTTATGAAGAGCTATGATAGAGTTTATGATAGAGTTATGATAAGAGTTTTATGATAGAGCTATGATAGAAGTTATGATGAAGTTTTAGATAGAAGCTAATGATAGAGTATGATAGAGTTATGAATAGAGTATGATAGATGTTATGAATAGAGCTAATGATACAGTTAATGATAGAGTTATGATAGAGTTATGATAGAGTTATGATAGAGCATGATAGAGCATGATAAGAGCTTATGATAGGAGTTATGATAAAAGTTATGATAGAGTTATGAGAGAGTTATGATAGAGCTATGTAGATGTTATTGATAGAGTTTATGAATAGAGCTATGATAGAGCTTATGATAGAGATATGATAGAGTTATGATAGAGCTATGAATAGTAGCTATTGATAGAAGTTATGAATAGAGCCTTGATAGAGTTAGATAGAAGCTATGATAGAGTTATGATAGAGCTATGATAGATGGCTATGATAGAGTTATGATAGAGTTATGATAGAGACTATGATGAGTTATGATAGTTATGATAGAGCTAATGATATAGAGTTATGAATCGAGTATGATAGAGCTATATAGAGCTATGATAGAGTTAATGATAGAGCTAATGATAGAGCTATGATAGAGTTATGAATAGAGCTATGAAGAGTTATGATAGTTATGAAGAGCTATGATAGAGTTATGATAGAGTTTATGATAGAGCTTGATCAGAGCTAATGAATAGAGTTATGATAGAGCTATGATAGAGCTATGATACAGATATGAAGGAGTTTATGAATAGAGTATGATAGACTATGATTAGAGTTATGATAGAGTTATGATAGAGCTATGATAGAGCTATGATAAGAGTTATGATAGAGTTATGAATAGAGCTATGATAGAGGCTATGATAGAGTTTATGTAGAGTTATGAGTAGAAGTTATGATAGAGCTATGATAGAGTTATAATAGAGTTATGACAGAGTTAGAATAGAGCTATGATAGAGTTATGATAGAGCTATGTAGAGCTAATGATAGAGTATGAATAGAGTTATGATAGAGTTTATGATAGAGTTTACTGATATGAGGCTTATGATAGAGTTATGATAGAGTTATATAGAGCTATGATAGAGCTATGATAGAGTTATGATAGAGTTTATGATAGGCTATGATAAGAAGCTATGATATGAGTTAGAATAGAGTATGAATAGAGCTATGATAGAGTATGATAGAGCATGATAGAGCATGATAGAGTTATGAATAGGTTTATGATAGAGTTATGATAAGTGAGAGCTAGATAGAGTTATGATAGAGTATGAATAGAAGTTCATAATAGAGCTATGAAGAGTTATGATAGAGCTATGATAGAGCTATGATAGAGTTATGATAGAGCTAATGATAGAGCTATGATAGAGCTATGATAGAGTTATGATAGAGTTATGATAGAGTAATGATAGAGTTAATGATAGAGCTATGATAACAGTTTAATGATAGAGTTATGATAGAGGTTATGATAGAGGTTATGAAGAGCTATGATAGAGCTATGAATAGAGTTTATGTAGAGTTATGATAGAGTTACTGATAGAAGTTATGATAGATTATGATAGAGCTATGATAGAGTTATGATAGAGTTATGATAGAGCTATGATAGAGCTATGATAGAGATATGAAGAGTTATGAATAGAGCTATTGATAGAGCTATGATAAGTTATGAAGAGCTTTGAATAGAGTTATGATAGAAGGCTATGATAGAGTTTGATGATAGAGCTATTGATAGAGCTATGATAGAGTTATGATAGAGTTATGATAGAGCTATGATAGAGTTATGAATAGTTAGATAGAGCTATGATAGAGTTAAGTAGAAGTTATGTATAGAGCTATGATAGAGCTATGAATAGAGTTATGATAGAGCTAGTGAAGAGCTATGATAGTAGTTGATGATAGAGCTATGATAGAGTATGATAGTATGATAGAGCTATGATAGAGTTATGATAGAGTTATGATAGAGCTATGATAGAGCTATGATAGAGTTAATGATAGAGCTAATGGATAAGCTATGAATACAGATATGATAGAGTCTATGAAAGAGTTATGAATAGAGCTATGAATAGAGTTATGATATGAGTTATGATAGAGCTTATGATAGAGCTATGATAGACGTTATGATAGAGTTTATGAAAGAAGCTAATGAAAGCTATGATGAGAGTTATGATAGAGTTATGATAGAGCTTATGAAAGAGCTATGATAGAGTTATGAACAGAGTTAATGATAGATGTTATGACAGTTATGACAGAGGCTATGATAGAGCTATGATAGAGTTATGATAGAGTTAAGTTGACAGAGTTATTGATAGAGTATGATAGAGCTATGATAGAGTTATGGATAGAGTATGATAGAGTTATGATAGAGTTAATGAATAGAGCATGATAGGTTAGATAGAGCTATGAATAGAGTTTGTATGAATAGGTTATGAATAGAGTTATGAAAAGGCATTGATAGAGCTATGGATTAGAGTTATGATAGAGGCTATGATAGAGTTATGATAGAGTTAGATAGAGCTATGAATAGAGCTATGATAGAGTTATGATAGAGTTATGATAGAGTATGTAGAGCTATGATAGAGTTATGATAGAGCTATGATAGAGTTATGACAGAGTTATGAAGAGTTATGAATAGAGCTAGATAGAGCTATGATAGAGTTAGATAGAGCTTATGATAGAGTTATGATAGAGTTATGAATAGAGCTATGAAAGAGCTATGAATAGAGTTAATGATAGAGGCTATGATAGAGTTATGATAGAGTATGATAGAGCTATGATAGAGCTATGATAGAGTTATGAATAGAGCTATGATAGAGTTTGATAGAGTTGATAGAGTTATGATACAGCTATGATAGAGTTTATGATTCAGAGCTATGATAGAGTTATGACCAGAGTTTATGAATAGAGTTAGACAGTTATGAACAGAGCTATGATAGAGCTATGATAGAGTTATGATAGAGTTATATAGAGCTAATGATAAGAGCTATGAAGAGTTTATGAATAGAGTTATGGCAGAGCTATGGATAGAGCGATGATAGAGCGTATGATAGACTATGCCAGAGTTATGATAGATGTTATGAATAAGAGTTATGACAGAGTAATGATAGAGTTAACAGAGTTATGATAAGAGTTATGATAGAAGTTATGATAGACTATGATAGAGCATGATAGAGTTTATCGACAGAGTTATGAATAGAGTATGATAGAGCTATGATAGAGTTATGACAGAGTTATGATAGAGTTATGACAGTTATGACAGAGCTATAAAGAGCTATGATAGAGTTTATGATAGAGATGAAAGAGTTATGGATAGAAGCTATGAGATAGAGCAATGATAGAGGTTATGAATAGAGTATGATAGAGCTATTATAGAGCTGACAGAGTTATGATAGATGTATGACAGAAGCTATGATAGAGGCTAGATAGAGTTTTATGATAGAGTTAAATGATAGAGCTATGACTAGAGTTATGATAGAGCTATTGATAAGAGCTATGATAGAGCTATGATAGAGTATGATAGAGTTATGATAGAGTTATATAGAGCTATGATAAGAGTTATGATAGAGTATGATAGAGCATGATAGAGCTATGAAAGAGTTATGAAGAGTATGATAGAGTTATGATAGAGTTATGATAGAGGCTATGATAGACTATGAAAGAGCTATATAGAGTTATGAAGAGTTTATGAAGAGCTATGATAGAGTTAATGATAGAGTTTATGTAGAGTGTATGAATAGAGTATGATAGAGCTATGATAAGAGTTATGATAGATTATGATAGAGCTATGATAGAGCCTATGAATAGAGTTATGAAGAGCTATGAATAGAGCTTATGATAGAGTTATGATAGAGTTATGATAGAGCTATGATATAGCTATGACAGAGTTATGATAGAGTTATGATCAGAGCTTGTAGAGTTATGATAGAGTTATGATAGAGTTATGATGAGCTATGAATAGAAGTTATGGATAGAGTTTATGATAGAGCTAATGAAAGAGCTATGAATAGAGTTTAATGATAAGATTTATGATAGAGATATGATAGAAGTTAATGATAGAGTTATGATAGAGTTATGATAGAGTTATGATAGAGCTATGATAGAGTTTATGATAGAGTTATGATAGAAGCTAGATAAGCTATGAATAGAGTTATGAATAGAAGCTATGAAATATAGCTATGATAGAAGGTTTGATAGAGCTATTCATAGGCTATGATACGAAGCTATGATAGAGCTATGATAGATTATGATAGAGCTATCATAGAGCTATGATATAGCTATGAATAGAGTTATGATAGAGCTATGATAGAGAATGATAGAGCATGATAGAGTTATGATAGAGTTATGATAGAGTTAATGATAGAGCTAGTGATAGAGCATGATAGAGTTTATAAATAGAGCTAATGAAGAGTTATGATAGAGTATGAATATGAGCTATGATAGAGCTATTGATAAAGTTATGATAGAGTATGATAGAGTTATGATAGAGCTATGATAGAGTTTATGAATAGAGGCTAATGAAGGAGTTATGACAGAGGTTATGATAGAGTAATGACAGTATGAACAGAGGCTATGATAAGCATGATAGAGTTATGATACGAGTTTATGATAGGAGGCTATGATAGAGCTTATGATAAGGAGTTATGATACGACGTTAAAGGGGGGGGTGGCAGAAGCTATGATAGAGCTTAGATAGAGCTATGATAGACTATGCAGAGTTATGATAGAGTTATGATAGAGTTATGACAGAGCTATATAAGAGCTAATGAAGAGTTATGAATAGAGTTACTAGATAGAGCTATGATAGAGCTATGATAGAAAAAGTTTTATGACAGAGTATATAGAGTTATGATAGAGCTATGATAGAGTTATGATCAGAGATTAATGATAGAGTTTATGACCGTTATGACAGAGCTATAATAGAGCTATGATAGAGTTATGATAGAGTTATGAATAGAGTTATGATAGAGCTATGATAGAGATATGATAGAGTTATTGATAGAGAGCTATGAAATAGAGCTATGAAGAGCTATGATAGAGCCATATGACAGAGTTATGATAGAGCTAGATAGAGCTATGAATAGAGCATGACAGAGTTAATGAATAGAGTTATGAAAAGAGCTTGATAGGAGCTATGTAGAGATAATGATAGAGCTATGATAGAGCTAATGATAGAGTTATGATAGAGTTAGATAGAGCTTATGATAGAGCTATGATAGAGTTATGATAAGCTATGATTAGAGCTATGATAGAGCTATTGACAGAGTTATGATAGAGTTATGGCCGAGCTATGATAGAGCTATGATAGAAGCTATGATAAGAGCTATGATAGAGGCTAGATGAAAGAGCTATGACAGAGTTTGATAGAGTTTATGATAGAGTTATGACAGAGCTATGAATAGAGCTTATGATAGAGCTTATGATAGAGTTATGATAGAGTTAAGTGACAGAGCTATAAGAGCTGAGTGATAAGAGCATGATAGAGATATAGAGTTATGATAGAGTTATGATAGAGTTATGATAGAGTTATGACAGAGCTGAGAAGAGCTGATGATAGAGCTATGAATAGAGCTAATGACAGAGTTATGATAGAGTATGATAGAGTTATGACAGAGCTATGATAGAGCATGAAAGAGCTATGACAGAAGCTATGACAGAGCTATGATAGAGCTATGATAAGCTATGATAGAGCTATGAAGAGTTATGAAATAGAGTTATGAAATAGAGTTATGATCGAGTATGATAGAGTTATGATAGACCCCCCTCTGACCCCCCAGTACCCTGTGACCCGCTGTGACCCCCTTGTGACCCCCCTGTAACCCCCGGCTGTTGTGACGCCCCTGTGACCCCCTTGACCCCCTGTGACCCCTTGTGACCCCCCCCCATGTAAACCCCTGTGTTGACCCCCCTCTGACCCCCCAGTAACCCCCTGTGACCCCGCCTGTGACCGCCCCTTGTGACCCCTGTGCCCCCCCTGTACCCCCTTCGTGACCCCGTAACCCCTGTGACCCCTGTAACCCACTGTGACGCCCCTGTAACCCCCTTGTGACCGACACTGGTAAAACTGCCCTGTGACCCTGTGACCCCCTTGTGACCCCCCTTGACCCCTTAGTGACCCCCTGTAACCCCCTGTGACCCCCGCTGTGACCCCTTGTGAACCCCTGTGACCCCCTGTGACCCCTTGTGACCCCACTGTAACTGCCCCTGTACCCCTGTGACCCCTTTGACCCCTTGTGACCCCCTTGTGACCCCTCTGTAACCCCTCTGTGACCCCCCCTCTGACCCCCCAGTAACCCCCTGTACCCCGCCTGTGACCCCTCTTGTGACCCCCTGTGAACCCCCCTGTGAACCCCCTTGTGACCCCTTCAGTACGCCGTGCCTGTTGGCGCTGGTGTTTCTGACTGCAAACTCATCGCTGGAATCCGGCTCATCTTCAAGACACGAGGTTCGTCTGCATGGGTGGTCAAAATCAGCTGCAAAAATAGTTTCATCAGTGTCTGTAGTTTTGTAGTATGTGTAGATTTGTAGTAATGTGTAGTATTTGTAGGAGTATTCATAGTAATAGTATGTTGATAATGTTTTTCAGATCGGAGGCCAGTTTTTTTAGCTCTTGTCTGGAAGCGTTCAAAAATACAACGCTCTGGCATGAAACGCAGCCTCGCGCGACGACCTGCAGAGGAAGTACTACGAATACACAATACTTCTGATTACTACATACACACTAATACTGGTGTACTTCATACCTCCTGTACTTGTACTTCAATGCTGTGTACTCATGTACTTATATGCAGCTGCACTGCTGTGGCGTCAGTAAACTACAGCAGTTGGCTCAGTTAGCTCGTAATTTCCAAACGGAGGAATCCCCGGCTCCTGCTGCGTCTGACATCCCGAGACTGTGACCGCGACGAGCCACGCAACGAGACGTAGTGCCTTCGGCCCGAGTGTTTAACCAGGTAACATACAAACAAACAAACAAATAACAAACAAACAAAAAAATAACAAAACAACAAACAAACAACTGCCACAACGAGAACAGTGACCCGCGACGAGCTTGCGCAAGCGAGACGAGTGGCGCCCGAGTGTTTACCAGGTAACATACAAACAACAAACAAATAAACAAACAACACAAACCCACACCACCAGAGTGTTACTCAGGTAACAGACAAACAAACAAATAAACAAACAAACAAAAAAACAAACACCACACCACACCAAGAGTGTTTACCAGGTAACAAGACAAACCAATAAACAAACAAAACAAACAAACACCACCAACACCAGAAGGTGTTTACTCAGTAACAACAAACAAACACCACCAGAGTGTTTACTCAGTAACATACATACAAACAAACAAACAAATAACAAACAAAAAAAAATAAACAAACAAACAAACAACACCACCAACCAGAGTGTACTTCAGGTACAACAAACAAAATAAACAACAACAAACACCACCAGAGTGTTTACTCAGGTAACAGATCCAAACAAACAAACAAACAAACACGACGCACACCAGAGTGTTGTACTCGGTAACAAACAAACCAAACAAACACCACCCACCAGATGTTTACTCAGGTAACCGAACCAACAAACAAATAAACAAACAAATAAAAACACCACCAGAGGTGGTTACTCAGGTAACAAACAAAACAACACCAACCAGAGTGTTACCAGGTAACAAACAAACAAACAAATAACAACACAACAAACACCACCAGAGTGTTTACCAGGAACAAACAAACAAACAACAAACACACCACCAAGGGTTTACTCAGGAACCGAGACAAACAAACCACAAACAAACACGACCACGCACCAGAGTGTTTACAAGGTAACAGACAAACAAACAAATAAACAAACAAAATAAACAACCACCAACATGGTTACCAAGGTAAAAACAAACAACACACCAGAGTGTTTACTCAGGTACACAAACAAACAAACAAATAAACAAACAAACAAAACACCACCAAGAGGGTTTAACTCAGTAACCAAAAAACAAAACACCAACCAAGAGGGTTTAAACTCAGGTAAAAACAAACAAACAAACAAAGAAGCAAACAAACAAACACCACCAGAGGGTTTACTTCAGGTAAGCAGACAAACAAACCAAACAAACAAACACAAATAAACAAACAAAACAACAACGCCACAACCGAGACTGTGACCGTGACGAGCTGCACAACGAGACGAGTGCTGCGGCCCGAGTGTTTACTCAGGTAACAAACAAGCAACAAACAAATAAACAAACAAACAAACAACACCACCAGAGTGTTTACTCAGGTAACAGACATACAAACAAACAAATAAACAAACAACACCACCAGAGTGTTTACTCAGGTAACAGAACAAACACACAAACAAATAAACAAACAAACAAACAACACCACCAGAGTGTTTACTCAGGTAACAAACAAAGAAACAAACAAATAAACAAACAACACCACAGAGTGTTTACTCAGGTAACAAACAACAAACAAACAAATAAACAAACAACACCACCAGAGTGTTTACTCAGGTAACAAACAAACAAACAAACAAACAACACCACCAAGTGTTTACTCAGGTAACAGACAAACAAACAAATAAACAAACAACACCACCAGAGTGTTTACTCAGGTAACAAACAACAACAAATAAACAAACAAACAAACAAACAACACCACCAGAGTGTTTACTCAGGTAACAAACAAACAAACAAACAAACAACACCACCACCAGAGTGTTTACTCAGTTAACAAACAAACAAACAAACAAACACATAAACACCAACACCCACCAGAGTGTTTACTCAGGTAACAAACAAACAAACAAATAAACAAACAACACCACCAGCAGAGTGTTTACTCAGGTAAACAAACAAACAAACAAATAAACAAACAACACCACCACCCAGAGGTTTACTCAGTAACAAACAAACAAACAAACAACAAACAACACCACCAGAGGGTTTACTCAGGTAACAAACAACAAACAAACAAACAAACAAACAACACCACCAGAGTGTTTACTCAGGTAACAAACAAACAAACAAATAAACAAACAACACCACCAGATTGTTTACTCAGTTAACAAACAAACAACAACACCACCACCAGAGGGTTTACTCAGTTAACAAACAAACAAACAAACAAACAAACAACACACCACCAGAGGGTTACTCAGGTAACAAACAAACAAACAAACAAACAAACAAACAACACCACCACCAGAGTGTTTACTCAGGTAACAAACAAACAAACAAACAACAAACAACACCACCACCAGAGTGTTTACTCAGTTAACAAACAAACAAACAAACAAACAAACAACACACCAGAGGGTTTACTCAGGTACAACAAAACAAACAACAACAAACAAACAAACAAACAAACAACACCACCACCAGAGTGTTTACTCAGGTAACAAACAAACAAACAATAACAAACACACCACCAGATTGTTTACTCAGTTAACAAACAAACAAACAACACCACCACCAGAGGGTTTACTCAGTTAACAAACAAACAAACAAACAAACAAACAACACCACCAGAGGGTTTACTCAGGTAACAAACAAACAAACAAACAAACAAACAAACAAACAAACAACACCCACCACCAGAGTGTTTACTCAGGTAACAAACAAACAAACAAACCAAACAACACCACCACCAGAGGTTTACTCAGGTCAAACAAACAAATAACCAAACCAAACCAAGGTTATAGGTAACAAACAAACATAACAAACAACCACCAGAGGTTTACAATCCAGTAACAACAAACAAACAAATACAACACCAACCAGAGTGTTATCAGTAACAACAACCAAACCACCAGAGGGTTTACTCAGGTAAAACAAAACAAACAAAACAAACAAACAAACAAACAACACCACCAGAGGTTTACTCAGGTAAACAAACAAACAAACAAACAAACAAACAACACCACCAAGTGTTTACTCAGGTAACACAAACAAACAAACAAACCACCACCAGAGTGTTACTCAGTAACAAAAACAAAACAAACAAATAAACAAACAAACAAACAACACCACCAGAGTGTTTACTCAGGTAACAAACAAACAAATAAACAAACAAACAAACAAACACACCAGAGTGTTACTCAGGTAACAAACAAAACAAACACCACCACCAGAGTGTTTACTCAGGTTAACAAACAAACAAACAAACAAATAAACAAACAACACCACCAGATTGTTTACTCAGTTAACAAACAAACAACAACACCACCACCAGAGGTGTTTACTCAGTTAACAACAAACCAAACAAACAAACAAACAAACAAATAAACAAACAACACCACCAGATTGTTTACTCAGGTAACCAAACAAACAAATAAACAAACAACACCACCAGAGTGTTTACTCAGGTAACAAACAAACAAACAACAAATAAACAAACAAACAAACAACACCACCAGAGTGTTTACTCAGGTAACAAACAAAACAAACAAACAAACAAACAACACCACCACCAGAGTGTTACTCAGTTAACAAACAAACAAACAAATAAACAAACAACACCACCAGAGGGTTTACTCAGGTAACAGACAAACAAACAAACAAATAAACAAACAAACAAACAACACCACCAGAGTGTTACTCAGGTAACAAACAAACAAACAAATAAACAAACAACACCACCAGAGGTTTACTCAGGTAACAGACAAACAAACAACAAATAAACAAACAAACAAAAACACCCACCAGAGTGTTTACTCAGTTAACAAACAAACAAACAAATAAACAAACAACACCACCAGAGGGTTTACTCAGGTAACAGACAAACAAACAAACAAATAAACAAACAAACAAACAACACCACCAGATTGTTTACTCAGTTAACAAACAAACAAACAAATAAACAAACAACACCACCAGAGGGTTTACTCAGGTAAACAGACAAACAAACAAACAAATAAACAAACAAACAAACAACACCACCAGAGTGTTTACTCAGGTAACAAACAAACAAACAAACAAACAAACAACACCACACCAGAGTGTTTACTCAGTTAACAAACAAACAAACAAATAAACAAACAACACCACCAGAGGGTTTACTCAGGTAACAGACAAACAAACAAACAAATAAACAAACAAACAAACAACACCACCACCAGAGTGTTTACTCAGGTAACAAACAAACAAACAAACAAACAAACAAATAAACAAACAAACAAACAAACAACGCCACAACCGAGACTGTGACCGCGACGAGCTGCGCAACGAGACGAGTGCTGCGGCCCGAGTGTTTACTCAGGTAACATACAAACAAACAAACAAATAAACAAACAAACAAAAAATAAACAAACAAACAAACAAACAAACAACGCCACAAACCGAGACTGTGACCGCGACGAGCTCGCACAGACGATGTGCGGCCGAGTGTATCAGGTAACAAACAACAAACAAACAATAACAACAACAACAACAACACCACCAGAGTGTTTACTCAGGTAACAAACACAACAAACAAATAAACAAACAAACAACAACACCACCAGAGTGTTTACTCAGGTAACAAACAAACAAACAAACAAACAACACCACCAGAGTGTTTACTCAGGTAAAAACAAACAAACAAACAACAACACCACCAGAGTGTTTACTCAGGTAACAAACAAACAAACAAACAAACAACACCACCAGAGTGTTTACTCAGGTAACAAACAAAACAAATAAACAAACAAACAACACCACCAGAGGTTACTCAGGTAACAAACAAACAAACCAAATAAAACAACACCACCAGAGGGTTTACTCAGGTAACAAAACAACAATAAACAAACAACACCACCAGAGTGTTTACTCAGGTAACAAACAAACAAACAACAACAAACAAACAAAAAACAAACAAACACCACCGAGTGTTTACCAGACAAACCAACAAACACCCACCAGAGTGTTTACTCAGGTAACAAACAAACAAACAAATAAACAAACACAACACCACCAGAGTGTTTACTCAGGTAGCAAACAAACAAACAAATAAACAAACAAACAACACCACCAGAGTGTTTACTCAGTAACAAACAAACAAACAAACAAATAAACAAACAACACCACCAGAGTGTTTACTCAGGTAACAAACAACAAACAATAAACAAACAAACAACACCACCAGAGTGTTTACTCAGTTAACAAACAAACAAATAAACAAACAAACAACAACACCACCAGAGTGTTTACTCAGTTAACAAACAAACAAACAAACAACACCACCACCAGAGTGTTTACTCAGTTAACAAACAAACAAACAAACAACACCACCACCAGAGTGTTTACTCAGGTAACAAACAAACAAACAAACAAACAAACACACCACCACCAGAGTGTTTACTCAGGTAACAAACAAACAAACAAACAAACAACACCACCACCAGAGTGTTTACTCAGGTAACAAACAAACAAACAAATAAAAACAAACAAACAACACCACCAGAGGGTTTACTCAGGTAACAAACAAACAAACAAACAAATAAACAAACAAACAAACAACACCACCAGAGTGTTTACTCAGTTAACAAACAAACAAACAACACACCAGAGGGTTTACTCAGGTAACAAACAAACAAAACAAACAAACAAACAAATAAACAAACAACACCACCAGATTGTTTACTCAGTTAACAAACAAACAAACAACACCACCACCAGAGTGTTTACTCAGGTAACAAACAAACAAACAAACAATAAACAAACAACACCACCAGAGTGTTTACTCAGTTAACAAACAAACAAACAAACAAACAACACCACCACAGAGTGTTTACTCAGGTAACAAACAAACAAACAAACAAACAAACAACACACCAGAGTGTTTACTCAGGTAACAAACAAACAAACAAACAAATAAACAAACAAACAAACAACACCACCAGAGTGTTTACTCAGGTAACAAACAAACAAACAAATAAATACAAACAACACCACCAGATTGTTTACTCAGTTAACAAACAAACAAACAACACCACCACCAGAGTGTTTACTCAGGTAACAACAAACAAACAAATAAACAAACAACACCACCAGATGTTATCAGTTAACAAACAAACAAACAACACCACCACCAGAGTGTTTACTCAGGTAACAAACAAACAAACAAATAAACAAACAACACCACCAGATTGTTTACTCAGTTAACAAACAAACAAACAACACCACCACCAGAGTGTTTACTCAGTTAACAAACAAACAATAAACAAACAAACAACACCACCAGAGTGTTTATTCAGTTACAAACAAACAAACAAATAAACAAACAACACACCACCAGATTGTTTACTCAGTTAACAAACAAACAAACAACACCACCACCAGATTGTTTACTCAGTTAACAAACAAACAAACAACACCACCACCAGAGTGTTTACTCAGTTAACAAACAAACAAACAAATAAACAAACAACACCACCAGAGGGTTTACTCAGGTAACAGACAAACAAACAAACAAATAAACAAACAAACAAACAACACCACCACCAGAGTGTTTACTCAGGTAACAAACAAACAAACAAATAACAAACAACACCACCAGATTGTTTACTCAGTTAACAAACAAACAAACAACACCACCACCAGAGGTTTACTCAGGTAACAGACAAACAAACAAACAAACAACAAATAAACAAACAAACAAACAAACAACGCCACAACCGAGACTGTGACCGCGACGAGCTGCGCAACAAGACGAGTGCTGCGGCCCGAGTGTTTACTCGGGTAACAAACAAACAAACAAATAAACAAACAAACAAACAACACCACCACCAGAGTGTTTACTCAGGTAACAAACAAACAAACAAACAAACAAACAACACCACCAGAGTGTTTACTCAGGTAACAGACAAACAAACAAACAAATAAACAAACAAACAAACAACACCACCACCAGAGTGTTTACTCAGGTAACAAACAAACAAACAAACAAACACCACCACCACCAGAGGGTTTACTCAGGTAACAGACAAACAAACAAACAAACAAACAAATAAACAAACAAACAAACAAACAAACAAATAAACAAACAACACCACCAGATTGTTTACTCAGGTAACAAACAAACAAACAAATAAACAAACAACACCACCAGAGTGTTTACTCAGGTAACAAACAAACAAACAAACAAATAAACAAACAACACCACCAGATTGTTTACTCAGTTAACAAACAAACAAACAACACCACCACCAGAGTGTTTACTCAGTTAACAAACAAACAAACAAATAAACAAACAACACCACCAGAGGGTTTACTCAGGTAACAGACAAACAAACAAACAAATAAACAAACAAACAAACAACACCACCACCAGAGTGTTTACTCAGGTAACAAACAAACAAACAAATAAACAACACACCACCAGATTGTTTACTCAGTTAACAAACAAACAAACAACACCACCACCAGAGGGTTTACTCAGGTAACAGACAAACAACAAACAAACAAACAAATAAACAAACAAACAAACAAACAACGCCACAACCGAGACTGTGACCGCGACGAGCTGCGCAACAAGACGAGTGCTGCGGCCCGAGTGTTTACTCGGGTAACAAACAAACAAACAAATAAACAAACAAATAAACAACACCACCAGAGTGTTTACTCAGGTAACAAACAAATCAGTTATTGTATTGATATCAGTGTTTGTGTCGATCAGGGCTGTTTTGAGCTGGTGACGTCGTTCATCGACAGGAATCTCGGAATTATCGCTGGAGTCACGTTCGGCATCGCATTCTCCCAGGTACTGCCCCTTCAGGCCACTCTCAGTACTGACATCCCTCCAACATCTTCCGTGTAGCACGAAAGGCTCCATAAGACTCCACACTTTACGGGCTCCACTCAACTACATGTGGAAGGTTTTTACACACAATCATTTTTACAGATCTGATTCTGACTGATTTTGAATCAAAAAACAAGGAGGAATTTACTTTGACAATGAAACCTGATCCAAAATCCCTCTGAGAAAACCTTCGGAACTAATATCTCACAAAATAAAACCACACATTCAAACCAGGCTCTGTCTGTCTGTTTAGACATTTAGATTTAGATTTCGTTGCAGAAAATATCAGCAATTTTGGCCATTTTTATGCAGTCTTATTTGTATATGGAAACAAAATGGCATGAAATATGTGTGATTGTCCTTGTCTTGTTTTACAGTTGATCGGGACGACTGTGGCCTGTTGTTTGTCCAGATTCATCGACACCAACCAGTACCAGATGGTCTGAGGTCAGGACTTAAGTGGGACTAAACTGGGATTTAATCGGGACTAATGTGTCGTTGTGTTCTGCAGTGGTAGGAGCCTTGTTCTGCAGTGGGAGGAGCCTTGTTCTGCAGTGGGAGGAGCCTTGTTTCGCAGTGGGAGGAGCCTTGTTCTGCAGTGGGAGGAGCCTTGTTCCACAGTGGGAGGAGCCTTGTTCCGCAGTGGGAGGAGCCTCTGTATTGGACTTTTTGTGCAATATTGAATCAATAAACTTGAAAATGTTGAATATGTGAAAAAAATAAAAATGTGGAAAATGAAAGAAACCAGGAATATTCCATTTATTTTTATTATTATTGAAAGTCCAGATGATGTGACCTCGTACCTTGAGCTTCTCCTTGACGTCCAAGGAAAAACTTTCTTCGTGGAATCGCTGTAATACGGAAAAGTAGCTGCTAAACATTACATGCATGAGACCCATGCATGTTCATTAACATGCACTATCCCGAACAAATAAACCAATAAATAAATAAACATTTGCACAACAGCAACAAAAGAAACATTACAGAAACGTCATGTCTCACGTGTTGTCACGTATGTGTTATTTTTTCGCTGGAATCACGTCATTGCAAGATCATTTCATGTTTGTACAATATACGGATCATGTTATTTGGTGATACCATAATATTATGAAGTAACGTGATAATAGAAAATAACAGGTTATTTCATGATACGACGTGACTGTGGTTTGTTGGTTCTGGACACCAGTGTGTTCTGAGTGTATGATTTAATACAGACCAATTCTCTTTTAGTTGTAGATTCTTTTGCACTTTTAATGTTCAATCAACAATGACAAACTGCAGAAAGGTGGCTTTTTGAAGAACATGTTTCGATTATGGTCATCCCTGCCCGTCTGGTTTGTCAATGTATTCAAACCAAGTATCTATTCCAAAACGTGTGGCTAACGCGCTGTTTGTTTGTTATTGGGCCAGAAGATGGTGCTGCATCCTGCCACGTGACCCCTGTGGCCCATATTCTGACCCTGTGGCCCATGTTCTGACCCTGTGGCCCATGTTCTGACCCTGTGGCTCATGTTCTGACTGCTGTAGCCCATGTTCTGACACTGTGGCCCATGTTCTGACCCGGTGGCCCATGTTCTGACCCTGTGGCCCATGTTCTGACACTGTGGCCCATGTTCTGACCCTGTGGCCCATGTTCTGACCCTGTGGCCCATGTTCTGACCGCTGTGGCCCATATTCTGACCCTGTGGCCCATGTTCTGACTGCTGTAGCCCATGTTCTGACCCTGTGGCTCATGTTCTGACTGCTGTAGCCCATGTTCTGACACTGTGGCCCATGTTCTGACCCGGTGGCCCATGTTCTGACCCTGTGGCCCATGTTCTGACCGCTGTGGCCCATATTCTGACCCTGTGGCCCATGTTCTGACTGCTGTAGCCCATGTTCTGACCCTGTGGCTCATGTTCTGACTGCTGTAGCCCATGTTCTGACCCTGTGGCCCATGTTCTGACTGCTGTAGCCCATGTTCTGACCCGGTGGCCTATGTTCTGACTGCTGTAGCCCATGTTCTGACACTGTGGCCCATGTTCTGACCCGGTGGCCCATGTTCTGACTGCTGTAGCCCATGTTCTGACACTGTGGCCCATGTTCTGACCCGGTGGCCCATGTTCTGACTGCTGTAGCCCATGTTCGGACACTGTGGCCCATGTTCTGACCCTGTGGCCCATGTTCTGACCCTTGTTCTGACCGCTGTGGCCCATGTTCATGTTCTGATGGCTGTAGCCCATGTTCTGACCGTTGTGGCCCAGGTGTGATTGTGGGGCAGACACTGCGTGTCCACTTCAGGTTCAGGAATGGTTTTACGTCCTGATTACTGACACTTGATTTATTACGTATGACCAGATAAGAACAGGTGGGCCAGTCAGCTGTGCCACAAGAAAGAACTGGTCCAGACACGACTGCCTGGGTCAGTATCATGAAATAACCTGATCATTTTTTATCATATAATAACCTGATCCTTTTTTATCATGAAATAACCTGATCATTTTTATCATGAAATAACCTGATCATTTTTATCATGAAATAACCTGATCCTTTTTTATCATGAAATAACCTGATCCTTTTTTATCATGAAATAACCTGAGCCGTATATTGTACGAACATGAAATTATCTTGAATTTATGTGATACCAGCGATAAAAATAACACATATGCAAATGAGACCAGGTCTATAGAGAAGTGACAGCGTTTTTCTGAGTTTGTTTTTCTGAAAGTGTTTTTGAGGCAACGAGCGAGAGATTATTATTTTTATTATTATTTATTTTTAAAAATCCCCTACATGCGCATTATATTACCTTGAACCAGTGCTTAATTTGTAAATTAGTAGTTTCAGGAACACTTTTGGTCTGATGTGATAATCCATCACATCCAGCGGGGAACAGGCCAAAATATTTGCCGGAACACTCTCATTAAACACCATTATATCAGTCTAAATCTTTGCCGGATCCTTTACCTTGAAAAATGGGGGGATCAAATTAAGCACTGCCTTGACCACTTTAAAAAAACATGATTTGAGAACACTGCGCCCCCCCCTGGTGTCCCAGAACACTGCGCCCCCTGCATCCCCCGCTGGTTTCCCACAACAGGGAGCAGGAGTCCAGGTGCATGATGGGAGCTGGAGTCCAGGTGCATGATGGGAGCTGGAGTCCAGTTGCATGATGGGAGCTGGAGTCCAGGTGCATGATGGGAGCTGGAGTCCAGGTCCATGATGGGAGCTGGAGTCCAGGTGCATGATGGGAGCAGGAGTCCAGGTGCATGATGGGAGCAGGAGTCCAGGTGCATGATGGGAGCAGGAGTCCAGGTGCATGATGGGAGCAGGAGTCCAGGTCCATGATGGGAGCAGGAGTCCAGGTGCATGATGGGAGCTGGAGTCCAGGTCCATGATGGGAGCAGGAGTCCAGGTGCATGATGGGAGCTGGAGTCCAGGTCATGATGGGGAGCAGGAGTCCAGGTGCATGATGGGAGCTGGAGTCCAGGTGCATGATGGGAGCAGGAGTCCAGGTCCATGATGGGAGCTGGAGTCCAGGTGCATGATGGGAGCTGGAGTCCAGGTGCATGATGGGAGCTGGAGTCCAGGTGCATGATGGGAGCTGGAGTCCAGGTGCATGATGGGAGCAGGAGTCCAGTTGCATGATGGGAGCTGGAGTCCAGTTGCATGATGGGAGCTGGAGTCCAGGTCCATGATGGGAGCTGGAGTCCAGTTGCATGATGGGAGCTGGAGTCCAGGTCCATGATGGGAGCTGGAGTCCAGGTCCATGATGGGAGCTGGAGTCCAGGTCCATGATGGGAGCAGGAGTCCAGTTGCATGATGGGAGCTGGAGTCCAGTTGCATGATGGGAGCTGGAGTCCAGTTGCATGATGGGAGCTGGAGTCCAGGTCCATGATGGGAGCAGGAGTCCAGTTGCATGATGGGAGCTGGAGTCCAGGTCCATGATGGGAGCTGGAGTCCAGGTCCATGATGGGAGCTGGAGTCCAGGTCCATGATGGGAGCTGGAGTCCAGGTGCATGATGGGAGCTGGAGCCAGGCCAGTGGGAGCTGGAGTCCAGGTGCATGATGGGAGCTGGAGTCCAGGTCCATGATGGAGCAGGAGTCCAGGTGCATGATGGGAGCAGGAGTCCAGGTCCATGATGGGAGCAGGAGTCCAGGTCCATGATGGGAGCAGGAGTCCAGGTCCAAGATGGGAGCTGGAGTCCAGGTGCATGATGGGAGCAGGAGTCCAGGTCCAAGATGGGAGCTGGAGTCCAGGTGCATGATGGGAGCAGGAGTCCAGGTGCATGATGGGAGCTGGAGTCCAGGTGCATGATGGGAGCAGGAGTCCAGGTGCATGATGGGAGCAGGAGTCCAGGTGCATGATGGGAGCAGGAGTCCAGATGCATGATGGGAGCTGGAGTCTAGGGCACGTTTTCCCAGAGCAGAGTCTGAGGCAGCGACACCTGGACGTGACACGTGGGACACACCTGCCTCCGCCACAGGTACTCCTCTATACACTGGAACACAGAACATGTACAATAGGTACTCCTCTATACACTGGAACACAGAACATGTACAATAGGTACTCCCCTATACACTGGAACACAGAACATGTACAATAGGTACTCCCCTATACACTGGAACACAGAACATGTACAATAGGTACTCCTCTATACACTGAAACACAAAACATGTACAATAGGTACTCCTCTATACACTGGAACACAGAACATGTACAATAGGTACTCCCCTATACACTGGAACACAGAACATGTACAATAGGTACTCCCCTATACACTGGAACACAGAACATGTACAATAGGTACTCCCCTATACACTGGAACACAGAACATGTACAATAGGTACTCCCTATACACTGGAACACAAAACATGTACAATAGGTACTCCTCTATACACTGGAACACAAAACATGTACAATAGGTACTCCTCTATACACTGAAACACAAAACATGTACAATAGGTACTCCTCTATACACTGGAACACAGAACATGTACAATAGGTACTCCCTATACACTGGAACACAGAACATGTACAATAGGTACTCCTCTATACACTGGAACACAAAACATGTACAATAGGTACTCCTCTATACACTGGAACACAAAACATGTACAATAGGTACTCCTCTATACACTGGAACACAAAACATGTACAATAGGTACTCCTCTATACACTGAAACACAAAACATGTACAATAGGTACTCTTCTATACACTGGAACACAGAACATGTACAATAGGTACTCCCCTATACACTGGAACACAGAACATGTACAATAGGTACTCCTCTATACACTGGAACACAAAACATGTACAATAGGTACTCCTCTATACACTGGAACACAGAACATGTACAATAGGTACTCCTCTATACACTGGAACACAGAACATGTACAATAGGTCCTCCTTTGTACTTTATATTACTGTCTCTGTAAACGCCTGATTTGACTATACAAACTTTATTTTCATTAAATTCATATTGTCGTTATAATTATTATAATATTTCATTATTCCCTGTGCGCGGTACTGCCGATACCAGTGCTCCTGACGGGTCGTCCCAGCAGCATCGAAGCCTGGTGAGACCAGACTGATTCCCTCCTGTATATTTATACGGCGGGGAATCAGTCTGGACCCGCTGTATCTGCAAAATTGATCCCGTGGAATCAGATTTGTTTATTTGCTGTGACGTGTTGTTAGCGTGTTCACTCACGGGACGCAGAAGTCAAACTACGAGCGGCTCAGAGAGAGGAGGAGCGAGTCTCCAATCAATGGTAAATGACCAAAAACACAGTAGGTGAGTATCGTGATTCATAATCCTGCACAAATATTAACGCAAAACCGTTAATAACACGGCATCAACGGCAGACGCCCACCCTTCGCTGATTGGCTGACTTCACTTCCTGTTTGCTTGTGTATCTACCGCTGTGGGAAATGGACTTGACCAGACTCACTGGAACAGCAGAGAGTCTGGATTTTTCCAGGCTAGTCGAAGGATGTGTTAAATGTCGTTGTACTATGTTGTATAAAGGAGAGAATAAAGCACCTCATTATCAAACTCTATAATCAATAAAACAATTATCAACACTATAATCAATAAAACAATTATCAAACACTATAATCAATAAAACAACTTTAAAATATGAACAACATTGTTCAGGTGTGAGGCCAGAGGCTGATTAGGAGGCTCTGGTGATCTGTAAGGCATGTCCTATAGTAGTAGTAATAGTAATAATAGTAGTAGTAACAGAGTGTCAGTAGTAGTAGTAATAGTAATAATAGTAGTAATAGTAATAATAGCAGTAGTAACACAGTGTCAGTAGTAGTAATAATAGTAATAATAGCAGTAGTAACATAGTGTCAGTAGTAGTAATAATAGTAATAATAGTAGTAATAGTAATAGTAGTAGTAGTAGTAATAGTAATAATAGCAGTAGTAACACAGTGTCAGTAGTAGTAGTAATAGTAATAATAGTAGTAATAGTAATAATAGCAGTAGTAACACAGTGTCAGTAGTAGTAATAATAGTAATAATAGTAGTAAGAGTAATAATAGTAGTAATAGTAATAGTAGTAGTAATAGTAATAATAGCAGTAGTAACACAGTGTCAGTAGTAGTAGTAATAGTAATAATAGTAATAATAGTAGTAAGAGTAATAATAGTAGTAATAGTAATAGTAGTAGTAACACAGTGTCAGTAGTAGTAGTAATAGTAATAATAGTAATAATAGTAGTAAGAGTAATAATAGTAGTAATAGTAATTGCAGTAGTAACACAGTGTCAGTAGTAGTAATAATAGTAATAATAGTAATAATAGTAGTAAGAGTAATAATAGTAATAATAGTAATAGTAGTAGTAATAGTAATAATAGCAGTAGTAACACAGTGTCAGTAGTAGTAATAATAGTAATAATAGTAGTAATAGTAATAATAGCAGTAGTAACAGAGTGTCAGTAGTAGTAGTAATAGTAATAATAGTAGTAATAGTAATAGTAGTAGTAATAATAGTAGTAATAGTAATAGTAGTAGAAATAGTAGTAGTAATAGTATTAGTAATAGTAATAATGGTAGTAATAGTAATAGTAGTAGTAATAGTAATAATAGTAGTAATAGTAATAGTAGTAGTAATAGTAATAATAGCAGTAGTAACAGAGTGTCAGTAGTAGTAATAATAGTAATAATAGTAGTAATAGTAATTAATAGTAGTAATAGTAATAATAGTAGTAATAGTAATTAATAGTAGTAATAGTAATAGTAGTAGTAATAGTAATAATAGCAGTAGTAACACAGTGTCAGTAGTAGTAGTAATAGTAATAATAGTAGTAAGAGTAATAATAGTAGTAATGTAATAGTAGTAGTAATGTAATAATAGCAGTAGTAACAGTGTCAGTAGTAGTAGTTAATAGTAATAATAGTAATAATGGTAGTAATAGTAATAGTAGTAGTAATAGTAATAATAGTAGTAATAGTAATAGTAGTAGTAATAGTAATAATAGCAGTAGTAACAGAGTGTCAGTAGTAGTAATAATAGTAATAGTAGTAGTAATAGTAATTAATAGTAGTAATAGTAATAATAGTAGTAATAGTAATTAATAGTAGTAATAGTAATAGTAGTAGTAATAGTAATAATAGCAGTAGTAACACAGTGTCAGCAGTAGTAGTAATAGTAATAATAGTAGTAATAGTAATAATAGTAGTAATAGTAATAGTAGTAGTAATAGTAGTAGTAATAGTAATAATTGCAGTAGTAACACAGTGTCAGTAGTAGTAGTAATAGTAATAATAGTAGTAATAGTAATAGTAGTAGTAATAGTAGTAGTAATAGTAATAATTGCAGTAGTAACAGAGTGTCAGTAGTAGTAGTAATAGTAATATTAGTAGTAATAGTAGTAGTAATAGTAATAATAGCAGTAGTAACAGTGTCAGTAGTAGTAGTAATAGTAATAATAGTAGTAATGGTAATAGTAGTAGTAATAGTAATAGTAGTAGTAATAGTAATAATAGCAGTAGTAACATAGTGTCAGTAGTAGTAGTAATAATAGTAGTAATAGTAATAATAGTAGTAATAGTAATAGTAGTAGTAATAGTAGTAGTAATAGTAATAATAGCAGTAGTAACAGTGTCAGTAGTAGTAGTAATAGTAATAATAGTAGTAATAGTAGTAGTAATAGTAATAGTAGTAGTAGTAATAGTAATAATAGCAGTAGTAACACAGTGTCAGTAGTAGTAGTAATAGTAATAATAGTAGTAATAGTAATAATAGTAGTAATAGTAGTAGTAATAGTAATAATAACAGTAGTAGCACAGTGTCAGTAGTAGTAGTAATAGTAATAATAGTAGTAATAGTAATAATAGTAGTAATAGTAATAATAGTAGTAATAGTAATAATAGTAGTAATAGTAATAGTAGTAGTAATAGTAATAATAGCAGTAGTAACACAGTGTCAGTACCTCTTTGTGGAAAGTATGTGAACACTGCAGTTCTCGAGTTCCTCCTGTTCCGTGTTTGAGCTCGTTATGACAAATCAGACAAACAGAGTCTGCGTCGCTCTGAAACAACAAACAAACATATAAACAAACAAACAACGACAAAATGTGTCAGACGCACAACTCAAGAAAAACACGTAAATCTTCTAATCGTTAGGGGTTAGGCCCAGGGTGATGGGGAGGGATGGGTTAGGGTTCGTTAGAGGTTAGAGTTTGTTAGGGGTTAGGCCCAGGGTGATGGGGAGGGATGGGTTAGGGTTCGTTAGAGGTTAGAGTTTGTTAGGGGTAAAGCCAGGGTGATGGTGAGGGATGGTTAGGGTTCGTTAGAGGTTAGGGTGTGTTAGGGTTAGGCCCAGGGTAATGGGGAGGGATGGGTTAGGGTTCGTTAGAGGTTAGAGTTTGGTTAGGGGGTTAGGCCCAGGGTGATGGGGAGGGATGGGTTAGGGTTCGTTAGAGGTTAGAGTTTGTTAGGGGTTAGGCCCAGGGTAATGGGGAGGGATGGGTTAGGGTTCGTTAGAGGTTAGAGTTTGTTAGGGGTTAGGCCCAGGGTGATGGGGAGGGATGGGTTAGGGTTCGTTAGAGGTTAGAGTTTGTTAGGGGTAAAGCCCAGGGTGATGGGGAGGGATGGGTTAGGGTTCGTTAGAGGTTAGAGTTTGTTAGGGGTTAGGCCCAGGGTGATGGGGAGGGATGGGTTAGGGTTCGTTAGAGGTTAGGGTTTGTTAGGGGTGAAGCACAGGGTGATGGGGAGGGATGGGTTAGGGTTCGTTAGAGGTTAGAGTTTGTTAGGGGTTAGGCCAGGGTGATGGGAGGGATGGGTTAGGGTTCGTTAGAGGTTAGAGTTTGTTAGGGGTTAGGCCAGGGTGATGGTGAGGGATGGGTTAGGGTTCGTTAGAGGTTAAGGTTTGTTAGGGGTTAGGCCCAGGGTGATGGGGAGGGATGGGTTAGGGTTCGTTAGAGGTTAGGGTTTGTTAGGGGTAGCCCAGGGTGATGGGGAGGGATGGGTTAGGGTTCGTTAGAGGTTAAGGTTTGTTAGGGGTGAAGCACAGGGTGATGGGGAGGGATGGGTTAGGGTTCGTTAGAGGTTAGGGTTTGTTAGGGGTTAGGCCAGGGTGATGGGGAGGGATGGGTTAGGGTTCGTTAGAGGTTAAGGTTTGTTAGGGGTTAGGCCCAGGGTGATGGGGAGGGATGGGTTAGGGTTCGTTAGAGGTTAAGGTTTGTTAGGGGTTAGGCCCAGGGTGATGGGAGGGATGGGTTAGGGTTCGTTAGAGGTTAGGTTTGTTAGGGGTTAGGCCCAGGGTGATGGGGAGGGATGGGTTAGGGTTCGTTAGAGGTTAAGGTTTGTTAGGGGTTAGGCCCAGGGTGATGGTGAGGGATGGGTTAGGGTTTGTTAGAGGTTAGGGTTTGTTTGGGGTAAGCCAGGGTGATGGGGAGGGATGGGTTAGGGTTCGTTAGAGGTTAGAGTTTGTTAGGGGTAAAGCCCAGGGTGATGGGGAGGGATGGGTTAGGGTTCGTTAGAGGTTAAGGTTTGTTAGGGGTTAGGCCCAGGGTGATGGGGAGGGATGGGTTAGGGTTCGTTAGAGGTTAGGGTTTGTTAGGGGTAAAGCCCAGGGTGATGGGGAGGGATGGGTTAGGGTTCGTTAGAGGTTAGGGTTTGTTAGGGGTTAGGCCAGGGTAATGGGGAGGGATGGGTTAGGGTTCGTTAGAGGTTAAGGTTTGTTAGGGGTTAGGCCCAGGGTGATGGGGAGGGATGGGTTAGGGTTCGTTAGAGGTTAGGTTTGTTAGGGGTGAAGCACAGGGTGATGGGGAGGGATGGGTTAGGGTTCGTTAGAGGTTAGGGTTTGTTAGGGGTTAGGCCCAGGGTAATGGGGAGGGATGGGTTAGGGTTCGTTAGAGGTTAAGGTTTGTTAGGGTTAGCCAGGTGATGGGAGGGATGGGTTAGGGTTCGTTAGAGGTTAGGTTTGTTAGGGGTGAAGCACAGGGTGATGGGGAGGGATGGGTTAGGGTTCGTTAGAGGTTAGGGTTTGTTAGGGGTGGCCGGGTGATGGGGAGGGATGGGTTAGGGTTCGTTAGAGGTTAAGGTTGTTAGGGGTGAAGCCAGGGTGATGGGGAGGGATGGGTTAGGGTTCGTTAGAGGTTAGGGTTTGTTAGGGGTTAGGCCCAGGGTGATGGGGAGGGATGGGTTAGGGTTCGTTAGAGGTTAAGGTTTGTTAGGGGTTAGGCCCAGGGTGATGGGGAGGGATGGGTTAGGGTTCGTTAGAGGTTAAGGTTTGTTAAGGGTTAGGCCCAGGGTGATGGTGAGGGATGGGTTAGGGTTCGTTAGAGGTTAGGGTTTGTTAGGGTAAAGCCCAGGGTGATGGTGAGGGATGGGTTAGGGTTCGTTAGAGGTTAGGGTTTGTTAGGGGTTAGGCCAGGGTGATGGGGAGGGATGGGTTAGGGTTCGTTAGAGGTTAAGGTTTGTTAGGGTTAGGCCCAGGGTGATGGGGAGGGATGGGTTAGGGTTCGTTAGAGGTTAGGGTTTGTTAGGGGTAAAGCCCAGGGTGATGGTGAGGGATGGGTTAGGGTTCGTTAGAGGTTAGAGTTTGTTAGGGGTTAGGCCAGGGTGATGGGGAGGGATGGGTTAGGGTTCGTTAGAGGTTAGGGTTTGTTAGGGGTAAAGCCAGGGTGATGGTGAGGGATGGGTTAGGGTTCGTTAGAGGTTAGGGTTTGTTAGGGGTAAAGCCCAGGGTGATGGGGAGGGATGGGTTAGGGTTTGTACCAGAGACAAGACATTCCTCCGCCTGAAATGGCCACGTTTTTCCGTGAGCGCTTTGTCGCGGCTCGGTTCCGCTCGAGGCTTCGATTCCGGGCCGGGTTTTGGGGCAGGTCTCTCGGGTTTGGGGGCGGGTCTCTCAGGGATGGTGGGCGGAGCGTGCAGAAGGGCGAGCGAGCCTCTCCTCTCTCTCTCTCCCGGAGGGGGCGGCACTTCCTGTGGCGATGGTAACAGGCGGCGAGAAGATGAGCGCTGCAGCAGGACTTTAGCTGTGACCGGGGTCGCCATGGAAACATGCAGCCGAGACAGCGTCATGGAGGACAGCGTCGACTGTAACAAACGTTCACATAATAACCTTAAGAACTACGTCAGCGTGAAGGACCGAGAGCGTCATGGAGGACAGCGTCGACTGTAACAAACGTTCACATAATAACCTTAAGAAACTACGTCAGCGTGAAGGACTGAGAGCGTCATGGAGGACAGCGTCGACTGTAACAAACGTTCACATAATAACCTTAAGAAACTACGTCAGCTTGAAGGACCGAGAGCGTCATGGAGGACAGCGTCGACTGTAACAAACGTTCACATAATAACCTTAAGAAACTACGTCAGCGTGAAGGACCGAGAGCGTCATGGAGGACAGCGTCGACTGTAACAAACGTTCACATAATAACCTTAAGAAACTACGTCAGCGTGAAGGACCGAGAGCGTCATGGAGGACAGCGTCGACTGTAACAAACGTTCACATAATAACCTTAAGAAACTACGTCAGCGTGAAGGACCGAGAGCGTCATGGAGGACAGCGTCGACTGTAACAAACGTTCACATAATAACCTTAAGAAACTACGTCAGCGTGAAGGACCGAGAGCGTCATGGAGGACAGCGTCGACTGTAACAAACGTTCACATAATAACCTTAAGAAACTACGTCAGCGTGAAGGACCGAGAGCGTCATGGAGGACAGCGTCGACTGTAACAAACGTTCACATAATAACCTTAAGAAACTACGTCAGCGTGAAGGACCGAGAGCGTCATGGAGGACAGCGTCGACTGTAACAAACGTTCACATAATAACCTTAAGAAACTACGTCAGTGTGAAGGACCGAGAGCGTCATGGAGGACAGCGTCGACTGTAACAAACGTTCACATAATAACCTTAAGAAACTACGTCAGCGTGAAGGACCGAGAGCGTCATGGAGGACAGCGTCGACTGTAACAAACGTTCACATAATAACCTTAAGAAACTACGTCAGCGTGAAGGACCGAGAGCGTCATGGAGGACAGCGTCGACTGTAACAAACGTTCACATAATAACCTTAAGAAACTACGTCAGCGTGAAGGACCGAGAGCGTCATGGAGGACAGCGTCGACTGTAACAAACGTTCACATAATAACCTTAAGAAACTACGTCAGCGTGAAGGACCGAGAGCGTCATGGAGGACAGCGTCAACTGTAACAAACGTTCAGAATCTTCAGGAAATCTGAACATACATTAAACTCCACGACTGTGTCTGAACCCTAGTCCCTAACCCTCTTTCACTACATCGGCCCGCACTATAGTCGACTACATAGTCACTGATTCTGTTTGTGTTTCGGACAGAAGCCATTACTTTCTCCTCGCTGCGTGACGTCACACATGCTGTGGCTGCAGAAAGTAGGGCAGCCCGATGTGAAAATAATAAACAAAAGTTCAAGTAACAACCAAGAAAAAAAAAAATATATATATATATATATATATATATATATATATATGTTTAATGTATGTCAGACAATATGTATTGTTAAAAAAAATCAGCCCGGTGTCCGGACGCCGTCAGAATGAGTGACTACAGCTTCTATAACTCGCTAAAATCCAAGAATAATGTATTTCTGCGATAAAGACCAACCAAACTCAAGAGACAATGGAATATTTATGGATGAGTCAGATCCGTTTATTTCACATGGATTTGACATGATTGAAGAAAATGGCTTGGATTATTGAGAGAGGAAGCTATCGGTCATTTAAAAAGGTATGCAGCTAACGTTAGCATATTTTCACCGTAACCGTTTGTTTATATTCAAGTCATTTATTCATGAGAAATACTCAACACTGACTGACTGAAACAGCTGATTACATTCAGTCGTGTTGTGTTTAGTTCAAAGACCTGTCTCTGTCTGACTCCTCCCACTCTCCCAGTGCATTGTGGTCTATATCGACCCGTGGAGTGACCGTCGCTGCTCACTACTTTTCAGAGTGCATTGTGGGAAATGTTGAGTGCACTATTTTTTTTCTCTCTGGACGTTTGGACACCAGGACAACATGTGAGTCACTATAGGGAACAGTGAGGACAGAGGACACAGCCGGACTTTAATGTCCAGATCCAGCCGTTAAACTGTTTCCTGGTTATATTATTGAAATGTTTGTGTTCTGTGTGAGATCTTACCGGACACGGCAGAGAGGCGCGGCGACCCGGGCGCGGAGGCGGCTCCAGGCTCATTCTGCTTCCTGGTCGCTCTGCCCTACTTCCTGTGCGCTCGGGCACTTCCTGCTCGGCCTCTTCTTCTGTGGTGGAGGTATTGTCTCCTCTGCAGCGCCGCATCCAGGCGTTAAAGATCCGCACGTCCTCCTCGGCCTCAGAGTCCGGGTCCCGCTCTGAGTCCGAGTCTCGCTCCGGGTCCGAGTCAGAGTCTGGGCCTGGGTCGGAGTCCAGGTCCAGGTCTGGGTCCTGGGCTTGGACTAAAGCCTCGTCCTCGTCCTGCTTCTCTGGATCCATTTGAACAAAACTTTACAAAATCTCCTTTTCAACGTAAAAATAAACTCTGCCTAATCCTGATTCATGTCTGTGGCGGCTCTCGGTCGTCCAGGATTGAAATCAAATCAGTGTCACACAGCGGTCGCTCACACATCAGTGAACAAACACAAGCCACTCGGAAACGAGTGTCCAGAGGAACCGTCCTGAGACGCAGGGTTACTGAGAGGAAGAACTCTCAAAAACTGTGAGGAAAGAGTTTAGTGCTGAAGAGCGAAGTGAAGGTGAAGAGAAAAGAGGAAAGAATGAGTGTTAAAGTGACGCTGAAGAGTAACGACTTTAACGTCCGTCGTTGGTGACGCTTTGTGCCTAAAGTGAAGGAGTGTCTTGGACTGAATCCCATTAGGGCAGGATTACAGTGGATTATGGACAGATTACTGTTTGACCACACACTGTCCTCTTTATCTTTGTCTCTCTTGGTCTTATGTCCGCCAGGTCTGAACCAGCCAAAAGAGTAATGTTACTTTAACCCTCTTAACCCCCGCCTAAACCCAGCACATTTTCTACTGTTTGGCTTTACCCAAATATAAAACTTCTTGGTAAAAATGGTCAAAATAGTAATAAAAATGGGAGGAAAACAAGGATGAAAACACAACAAAAGAGCAAAAGAAAAGTGACAAAAAGTAATGAAAATTTGGCAAAAATGTGACGATAATCCAACAAAAAAACTATGGAACAAACAGTGTCAATAAATTGGCGACAATGTGAGGAAAAGCTCAATTTAGCAGAATTTCAGAATCAGAATCAGAATAGTATTTATTGACATTGTTTGACAACAGGTTCAAAAACTAGGAATACTCGAATTCACACCGCATAGAAGATGGGAATGATTGAGTTTGAGTTTGGTCTTGCTCTTATTTCACTCTTACTGTGCCAGCAGCTGAATTCTGGTGGTATTTGTGAGTTTACAAACACACGAGAATCCATCTTGAACCGCTGCTGGAGGGGGCGTCGAATTGCACTTGCATTTTTGAACCCCATGCTCCCGCCATCTACAACATCGCCGATTTTCAGACATAACTATAGAACAGAAAGTGATGCAACATCCTCCTTTAAACCTTGCACAACCGGGGTCCCACAAGGGTCAATCCTGGGGCCCTTGCTGTTCAGCATTTATATAAATCACCTCCCTGATGTGTGCAAAGACCTGGATATAATTATGTATGCAGATGATGCCGTCATCTTCACACATGGAAGGGATATGCAGACAGTGGCCTCAAAGTTGTCTTCAGTATTGGACAAAATCCAAAATTGGCTCCAATCTTCATGCCTGACATTAAACACTAGTAAAACAGTTGGCATGTATTTTCATAAAATAAATAATACTAAAGAGATGCCTAACATATATGTAAATGGAGAGGCACTAAAAAATGTAACGGAAACAAAATACTTAGGGCTCTATTTAGACCAAACACTGACATTCAAAAAGCATGTTAAAAAAGTAACCAACACAATTAAATATAACATTTCCTCTCTAAAGCATATGAGGAACAGCCTGACAGTCGAGGCGGCTTTCACTTATTTCAACGCCATGATAATTCCTCACTTTACTTACTGTTTATCTAGCTGGTCGCAGGCAAAGGAGACCACGCTCAAACCACTCAGATCTGTGTATAATCAGGCTTTAAAGGCACTTGACAAAAAACCACTTTGTTATCATCATTGCAATATCCTGAGTAAGTTCAAACTGCTCAGTTTTGACAATATAATTCTATACAATAATCTATAACTATATTCAAAATCACTAATAATACAGCTCCACCACCACTGAAGAACTCTGTCAGACTTTGTTCTGAGCAAAATACGAGAGCCACTCGGTCCACTGCAAATAAAAACTGTGTAATCCCAAAAAGATCCTCGGCCTTTGCACAATGTGCCTTCTCATTTGGCTCCATTAAACAGTGGAATGAGCTTCCAGACTGTCTGAAACTGTCTCTACATCTTAATAGTTTTACTCGAAATTTGAAAAAGTATATTTTAGATCATCAATCGTGTCAGCATTGATGAATGTATTGTAAATTGTAGGGATTGTTTATATGTTTTTCTAGAGGTGTACAGAAAACTAATGTATTTTATATAGTGATAGATTTATTGTAGATTAGATTTATAGATTGTAATGTTTTTTGTACTCACCTGTCCAGGGACTGCAGATGGAAAATAGCTACTTTGCTAAATCTGGTACAAATCATCTCTTCTTTTGTAAAGACTAATGGTTTTGTACACTGTCCCTGTTTCAATAAACAATAAACTAAACTAAACTAATAGAGACTTGCGGTCCGTTTTGTCAGAAACTAGAAAGCCCTGGTCCTTCTACCCTTCCAGGGAGTCGTGTAACATCACAATGAAAATACGTACATTTAATTCGGAAGTAGATGTTCCTCCTCTAATACCTGGTGTGCACGTTTCATGATTGCACATGCTCTGATTTTTTGAATGAATAGATAATCATAAAATAACAATGATAATCCCAATTTAAAATTTAAAATTTCTTTTAAAGTTCTTTCAATGCTTTTAAATGTCTTAAAGGTCCTATATCATGCAAAATCGACTTTTTTGAGTTTTTAGCCATGTTGTTTTGCTATTTCCTTATCAAAAACACCCCAGAGCGGTTTTTGGCTTCATTCACACAGTTCTCAGTAATCCTCCTGAATCCTGCTCTCTGAGCAGCTGCTCCACCCTCTCCTGGTAAACGACTGAGCTGTTCAGTTGTGTCGTCACAGCGGAACGGAAGTGCTCTACGTCTGTAATGTAATGCCTTACGGCCTGGTTTTTATTTATAAAACTTTTTTTTTTTTTTTATTTATTTATTTTTTTTTTTTGAAAAAAAAAAAAAATAAAAAAATAACTCTCCGACGCGTCTGTGCTGTCCCACGACGCTAATCAAGCGCACCCACGGCTGGAGGAGCCATGGATCCGAGCATAAGTGTTGTTTTTGAAGACTGAGCTCTTTCTAACCTACTCTGGACACGCCTGCTCTTTTTTCTTACCGATAATGCCACGGATGCGCGTTTGGCTACGAGAGGAACAGGACTATTCAACCTTCCTAAAGAAGAGTGCACTCGCCAGAAGTTGGAATTTCTTTCCGGGATTAAGCTAGCTACTATATCAACCAACCTGATGGATGCTTGGTGAACCTTGGCCAGAATCAAAGTGGATTTACTTTTATAACCAACACGAGGGCCATAACGTAAACACCCGATGATGGGGAGGCCATGCTGAGCGGTGAGTCAATCAAAACGCGTGTTAGCGTGTGTGTTAGCGTGTGTGTTAGCCATTTATGAAACTGTGTTGCACATGTCAACTCCTTATAACTGCATTATGTGAAGTAACTTCACTTTTTGCAGCGATATTTATATTTATAATACTGTAAATGTGGAATGAGCGGAGAGAGGGGCGGAGTTAACTGAATCGAAGCGTCTTGTCTTCCGGGTAGGGAAAATACCCCCCAAAAATACTTATATTTCTCTCAAAAATGAGTACTCCATAGTGATAGAGGTACAATATATCATATATATGCCTATACTTTACTTTGGAATGGCTAAAATAGCATGATACAGATCCTTTAATGGTCTTGGTCCTTCTTATCTTTCAGAAATACTTTTACCTTATGAACCTTCACGGCCCCTGCGCTCCTCTGGCAGGGGTCTCCTAGTTATTCCTAAAGTCAACAGAAAGACTCACGGCGAGGCGTCTTTCCAATATTATGGCCCTCGCCTCTGGAACGACCTGAGGAGGAGCTCAGGACCACAGAGAAAGTTCATGTACAGTGGGGAAAAAAGTATTTAGTCAGCCAACAATTGTGCAAGTTCTCCCACTTAAAAAGATGAAAGCGGCCTGTAATTTTCATCGTAGGTAAACCTCAACTATGAGACAAAATGAGAAAAAAAAAAGTTCATCTCAATACTTTGTTATATACCCTTTGTTGGCAATGACAGAGGTCAAACGTTTCCTGTAAGTCTTCACAAAGTTTTCACACACTGTTGCTGGTATTTTGGCCCATTCCTC
>VHKM01000907.1:0-27500 GCA_007210695.1 Neogobius melanostomus | reverse complement strand
ATACTGTTAAGTTATTCTTTATTAATCTCTGTAGAGAATATGTTTGACCCATCCTCAGTGTCGCTGTAGGGGGTGTAGGGGGCGTAGGGGCTGCTATACTGGGTAATTAAAGAACCTATTCTAATCTCATATTTGCTCCTGTAGGACGGGGAGTGGGATGAGTCCATGTCGTGTTTAAAGGACGCCGTTTCCAAAGGCCTGGACCCGCGCACTCTGAGCGTGAGACTCTCAGATATAAAGTTTAATCACATTCTCTTCTTAAAGTGCCGTCAAATCTGTAAATGCGTTAATAATGAAAGTAAAAAAACAAAACCTTTTATGTTTGTAAACAGGAAGTGTTTGGCCGTGAGTTTGACGATGCTCTGGAGTCACTTTTACGTCACTTCCTGTCCCGCCTCCAGCAGCGGCTTCCTGTCCCCGACTTCACCAAAGTAAACGCCTTTGTTTTCGGATTAGCGCGGTGTTAGCGTGTTGTGTGTTAGCGTTAGCATGTTAGCATGTTAATGTTAGTGTGTTGGCTTGTTGGCGTGTTAGCATTAGCATGGTAGTGTTAGAGACGTGCTCAAAACCCTCTGTGTCCAGGTCTCCGCCCTGCTCCAAGACGACTGGCTGAAAGACTGTTTACAGGAAGTGAAGAGTCAGGAGCTGAAGGAGCTGCTGACCAATCACAGCGCAGTTCACCAGCCGCCCTGGGCAGGTGAGAGAGGCGGAGCTAAAGTCCATTAGAATAGAATACGCCTACTCTCTGGAAGTAGGCGGAGTCAGAGACATTTCTTTGAACTAAACATGTATAGGTTCAGCTCTGACCTTTAGCTGGAGCTGTTTAATGATTGATAGCGCCCCCCTCAGGCGTTTTATGAGATGGTCTGAGTTTGGGTTTATCCCTAACAGTTTAGTCACGTATCGCTCACTCCTCGCCGCAAGTCACATGACTCTGTAAATGCAGAAAGGAATACAGTCAGGAAAAGTTCTTTGTTTCCTTTACAAAGCTTAATATAGCTTTTGCTAAGGAGCCAGAAAGAGGAGAGTCTCTGTGGGTGCAGAATAATGATCCATGTGCCCCTAGTGTTTAAGCCTGATCACATTCTAATTTCACCTCTTGCCCCCACCTGAACCGAGCACATTTTCTCCAGTTTGGCATTTCCCAAATCTAAAAGCAAAAAAGTGTCAACATATCGGACATGCCTAGTATAAACGGTCCCTCAGCTTGATTCTGTGATTGCATTTGCAGGCACGGAGCGAAAGTCCGAGGTGGTGCTGAAATCTGCCTGGCAACATCTGCAGCATTTACAGAAGACCACACCGACCAATCAGAAACGAGATCAGCCCAAAACGTCCAATGAAACCCAAGAGCTGTCCAGATCGACCAATCAGAAGCCTGCCGTGCCTAAACTTACGCCTGCAGCAGCCAATCGGCGCCAGTGTTCACCCTGCTCAACCTGTTACCCAATCAGACGACTCTGCTCCTCATCCCGGCCAATGAGCAGCCCCCAGGGACCAAACCGACCAATCAGCAGCAAGCAATGCCCAAAAGTATAAATGTAAATGTCGTGCCAGTCGTCGAACCGGCCAATCAGGAGCCTCCTCTGGAACAGGCGGAGGGTTGTGACCAATCACAGCCTTCCTCCTCCAACGCGACGGACCAATCAGAAGTAGTGTCCACTGAGGCCCCAGACTCTGTTTCCCAGAATTCGCGGCGTTTGGCTCAAAAATGTCCCGAGTGCAACAAGTGCTTCTTCTACAGGAGCCAGGTAAGATCCAGGCGTTTGGTCCCCATTAAAAACTATAGGAGCCAGATAAAGTCCAGGCGTTTGGTCCTTATTAAAAACTATAGGAACCAGATAAAGGCCAGGCGTTTGGTCCTTATTAAAAACTATAGGAGCCAGATAAAGGCCAGGCGTTTGGTCCTTATTAAAAACTATAGGAGCCAGGTTAGCTTCAGGCGTCTGGTCCCCATTAACAACAACAGGAGCCAGGGATTTGAAACTAGGGCCGTTCTCGTTCCACCTTAGTGGTTCCTACAGACTCTACACTTTACCGGCTCAGACTACAGCTCTAACCCCTGACTTTGACCCCGTGCAGGTGCTGAAACACCTGGCATCCAGCCGCAGCTGTAGCTCTGCCTCTGGTCCAATCGGATCGCTGCGTTGTTTCCAGTGTCCAGCGGCGTTTCAGACCAAGCCCGAGCTGAGGACACACCTCCTGACTCACCGCGCCCAGCACCCCGCCCTGGGCAAGCCCCGCCCCAAGCACAAGCCCACAACTCCGCCCACAACCAGGCGCAGAGTCCGACAGCAGGGGCGCCCAGGGACACACTGGAGGTGACAGTAAAGATGTGTGGTTTTATGTACATTTGCTAATGAACAGTTTATAATCCGTCAGTCAAACTGTTTTATATTAACAGTTTATAATCCGTCAGTCAACTGTTTTATTAACGTTTATATCCGTCAGGTGGACAACTGTTTTAATAACAGTTTATAATCCGTCAGTAAACTGTTTATATTAACAGTTTATATCCGTCAGTGGACAAACTGTTTTATATTAACAGTTTATAATCCGTCAGTGGACAAACTGTTTTATATTAACAGTTTATAATCCGTCAGTCAAACTGTTTTATATTAACAGTTTATAATCCGTCAGTGGACAAACTGTTTTATATTAACAGTTTATAATCCGTCAGTCAAACTGTTTTATATTAACAGTTTATAATCCGTCAGGTGGACAAACTGTTTTTAATTAACAGTTTATAATCCGTCAGTCAAACTGTTTTATATTAACAGTTTATAATCCGTCAGGTGGACAAACTGTTTTATATTAACAGTTTATAATCCGTCAGTCAAACTGTTTTATATTAACAGTTTATAATCCGTCAGTCAAACTGTTTATATTAACAGTTTATAATCCGTCAGTCAAACTGTTTTATATTAACAGTTTATAATCCGTCTGTCAAACTGTTTTATATTAACAGTTTATAATCCGTCAGGTGGACAACTGTTTTATATAACAGTTTATAATCCGTCAGTCAAACTGTTTTATATTAACAGTTTATAATCCGTCAGGTGGACAAACTGTTTTATATTAACAGTTTATAATCCGTCAGGTGGACAAACTGTTTTATATTAACAGTTTATAATCCGTCAGTCAAACTGTTTTATATTAACAGTTTATAATCCGTCAGGTGGACAAACTGTTTTATATTAACAGTTTATAATCCGTCAGTCAAACTGTTTTATATTAACAGTTTATAATCCGTCAGTGGACAAACTGTTTTATATTAACAGTTTATAATCCGTCAGGTGGACAAACTGTTTTATATTTACAGTTTATAATCCGTCAGGTGGACAAACTGTTTTATATTAACAGTATATAATCCGTCGTCAAACTGTTTTATATTAACAGTTTATAATCCGTCAGGTGGACAAACTGTTTTATATTACAGTTTATAATCCGTCAGTCAAACTGTTTTATATTAACAGTTTATAATCCGTCAGTCAAACTGTTTTATATTAACAGTTTATAATCCGTCAGGTGGACAAACTGTTTTATATTAACAGTTTATAATCCGTCAGGTGGACAAACTGTTTTATATTAACAGTTTATAATCCGTCAGTCAAACTGTTTTATATTAACAGTTTATAATCCGTCAGTCAAACTGTTTTATATTAACAGTTTATAATCCGTCAGGTGGACAAACTGTTTTATGTTAACAGTTTATAATCCGTCAGGTGGACAAACTGTTTTATATTAACAGTTTATAATCCGTCAGGTGGACAAACTGTTTTATATTACAGTTTATAATCCGTCAGGTGGACAAACTGTTTTATATTTACAGTTTATAATCCGTCAGGTGGACAAACTGTTTTATATTACAGTTTATAATCCGTCAGTCAAACTGTTTTATATTACAGTTTATAATCCGTCAGGTGGACAAACTGTTTTATATTAACAGTTTATAATCCGTCAGTCAAATGTTTTATATTAACAGTTATAATCCGTCAGTCAAACTGTTTTATATTAACAGTTTATAATCCGTCAGGTGGACAAACTTTTTATTTAACAGTTTATAATCCGTCAGTGGACAAACTGTTTATATTTACAGTTTATAATCCGTCAGGTGGACAAACTGTTTTATATTTACAGTTTATAATCCGTCAGGTGGACAAACTGTTTTATATTAACAGTTTATAATCAGTCAGTCAAACTGTTTATATTAACAGTTTATAATCCGTCAGGTGGACAAACTGTTTTATATTAACAGTTATAATCCGTCAGGTGGACAAATTGTTTTATATTTACAGTTTATAATCCGTCAGGTGGACAAACTGTTTTATATTAACAGTTTATAATCAGTCAGTCAAACTGTTTTATATTAACAGTTTATAATCCGTCAGTGGACAAAACTGTTTTATATTTACAGTTTATAATCCGTCAGGTGGACAAACTGTTTTATATTAACAGTTTATAATCCGTCAGGTGGACAAACTGTTTTATATTAACAGTTTATGATCCGTCAGGTGGACAAACTGTTTTATTTAACAGTTTATAATCCGTCAGGTGGACAAACTGTTTTATATTAACAGTTTATGATCCGTCAGGTGGACAAACTGTTTTATTTTAACAGTTTATGATCCGTCAGGTGGACAAACTGTTTTATTTTAACAGTTTATGATCCGTCAGGTGGACAAACTGTTTTATATTAACAGTTTATAATCCGTCAGGTGGATTAACTTTTGCATCTGTTGCAGAAGCCTCGCCCATTCTCCTGTTCTTTGTGTGAGAGCAGCTTCAGGATGCAGCCTCAGCTCCTCACGCACCTGGATGAGCACCTGGTCCAGGGAGACACGCCCAAATACGATTGTCTGTACTGCGAGCAGAGCTTCACAGGTGAGCCCCGTCCCTGACCCCGCCCCTAGTGTCTGTACTGCGAGCAGAGCTTCACAGGTGAGCCCCGCCCCCAGTGTCTGTACTGCGAGCAGAGCTTCACAGGTGAGCCCCGCCCCCAGTGTCTGTACTGCGAGCAGAGCTTCACAGGTGAGCCCGCCCCTGACCCCGCCCCCAGTGTCTGTACAGTGAGCAGAGCTTCACAGGTGAGCCCCGCCCCTGACCCCGCCCCCCAGTGTCTGTACCGTGAGCAGAGCTTCACAGGTGAGCCCCGCCCCTGACCCCCCCCCAGTATCTGTACCGTGAGCAGAGCTTCACAGGTGAGTGAAGTCCATAGAAGACAGACTTCACTCACCTTTCATTGGGCAGGTGTGACAGAGATCTCCAATAGAGGATTAGTTTAGAAACGTGAGCCTATTTAATATAATTTGTACTGTTTTTTGTTTTTTTTGTTATTTAGAAATAAATAAATAAAAACTAAACTTTAAAGCTAATAAATAATAGTTTGAATAATGATTATTATTTTTTCTATAATGGAGCAGCCCTATTCTGACTAGTTTGATTTCAGATTTATTGTTGAGTTCGAGGAATGTGGTGTTTCATCCAGGTTTTATTGCAGAAAGACAAAGCTTTGGTTTGTGAAGGCTCTCATTCATCCAGGGGGTAGCCATCGTAGAAAAGGTTAAATCATTGATTGACCAATTTGGCCAGTTTTTGGTTCCCTCCTCCTGGGAGGAGCCTGGGTCTCATTTGGACTTAGCTCCACTTTGGGTAAAAGTGTCTTTTCTGACCGAAAGAGCTAAGAAGAAGCTTCTGTGACTAGAAGCAAACGTCCAGTCCAGTCGATGATTTAACCTTTTCTATGATAAAGCTGTGTGTTGTCGCCTGGGAATGATCTGAAGATGCGACGGTGGCGCAGGTGGTAGAGGGTCGTCTCGTGATCGGAAGGTCATGGGTTCGAATCACAGCTCCCGCAAAATGCACACTGTCGTTGTGTCCTTGGGCAAGACACTTCACCCTCCTTGCCTCCAGTGTCTGCGTACACTGGTGTATGAATGAGAGTGTGAATGGGTGAGTGGATCCTTGCTGTAAAGCGCTTTGAGTGCCTAATGTAGGTGGAAAAGCGCTATATAAGTTGAGTCCATTTACCATTACCATTTACCATGAGTGCGTGGGGTAAAGGCATGTAGTGAATGAACAGCAGGGGGCCAAGCACCGAGCCTTGGGGACTCTGTGGAATTGTTTATGTAGATTTATTAGGATCTGTTGAGTGGCAGGAGGCGAACCAATGACTTGTGTGTGTGTGTGTTTAGGCTCCACCCTCCTGCGGCTGCACCCAGCGCGAGCACGTGCCCCGCCCCTTCACGTGTAGCGTGTGCGGGAAGTCGTACAGTTCGGCCGTCACACTCTCGTGTCACAAACGAATCCACGGAGAGAGCTTTCTGTGCACCGTGTGGAAAGGGCTTTCACCGCTCCCTGCCTCCAGACCACGCCACATCCACAGTAACCACACCCCCTTTACCTGTAACGCTCTGTGGGGCGGGGCTTCAAGGTTCCAAGCCGCCTCCAAGTCCACCTGCAGCGCCACCTGGGGGACACCATCAGCATGAGCGGTGTGTGGGAAAAAAGCTTTCAGCTTAAAGGCGACTTAGGGCCTCACATGAGAGTAGCATACAGGTATGGAGTACTACAAAATACTACCAAATACTACTACGTAGAGGTACACACAGGTACCTGCCGATACTAATACTACCACAGACTCACATGAGAATCATATAGCGTATGAGTACTAACCCAATACTACAAATACTGACTACTGTAGAGGATACACACAGGCAATGCATACTAAACTACCACCAGACTCACCATGAGATACGTAATGAGTAGTACGTGCAGTACTAATCTACCAACTCACATGAGGTACATACCAGGTATGAGTACTACAAATACTACAAATACTGGTATCGAAAAATTGAAAGTATCGAAAGCACTGGGAACCGAAAAAAAATTGCGATATTTAGATCCAAGTTTTTGATGTGTTGATCCAAAACATTTTGCCCAATGTATTATTTGATCCTTTTTTTGCCTAATGTTTACATTTTTATTTTTTGCATATTTCCCCCCAATTTTTGTGCAGATCATTCCTGACATTATTGTTCTGTTTCTGTCTAGACGACATATTTAGATCGGTTTTGAAAACAAGTATCGCTAAACAATGGCATTCGGAAGAAATGGAACGGGTTGACAGTATTTCTATTGGTTAGCTGTTGTTTAGGGCTGGTGTTCGTCAGTAGTGTTAGTGTAGTTAGCTAGTGTAGTCAGTTAGTTGTTAGTGTTAGTCGTTAGTGTTAGTCCGTTAGTGTTATGTCAGTTAGTGTTAAGTGTTAGTCGTTAGTAATGTTAAGTCAGTATTGTAGTCCTCGGTTAGTCAGTTAGTGTTAGTGTAGTCAGTTAGTGCTTATTCGTTAGTGTTAGTGTTAGTCAGTTAGTGTTAGGTTAGTAGCTGTGCTTGCCGAGTGTTTAGTCAGTAGTGTTAGTCAGTTAGTGTTAGTCAGTTTAGTGTTAGTGTTGTTGTTAAGTTCTGTTGAGTGGTTGTTGTTGTCAGCTAGTGTTAAGCAGTTAGTGTTAGTCATTAGTGTTAGTTCAGTAGTGTTTAGTCAGTAGTGTTAGTCAGTTATTGTTAGTCATGTGCTTAGTGTTAGTCAGAGTGTTAGTCAGTTAGTGCTTAGTCATGTAGGTGTTAGTCAGTTATGTTTATGTAGTCAGTTAGTAGTTACTAGTCATTAGTTGTAGTCACTGTAGTGTTGTCAGTTAGTGTAGTCAAGTTAGTGTTAGTGTCGTCAGTTTAGTGTTAGTCAGTTTAGTTTAGTGTTGAGTTCATTACGGGATATCAGTTAGTGTTAGTGTTAGTCAGTTCAGTTTGGTGTTTAGTCAGCTTAGTGTTATAGTAGTCAGTTAGTGTTAGTCAGTGTGTTAGTCAGTTTAGTTTATGTTAAGTGAGTCTGTTTATGTTTAGTTAGTCAGTATGTATAGTCAGTTAGTGGTTGTTTCAGTTTGTGTTAGGTGCAGTTAGTGTAGTCAGTTAGGTTAGTCAGTGGAGTGTTAGGCAGTTAGTTTTAGTGTTAGTCAGTTAGTGTTTAGTCAGTTTAGTGTTGTCAGTTAGTTTAGTGTTAGTCAGTTAAAGTGTAAGTTCAGTTTAGTTTGTTAGTCCAGTTGTGTAGTCAGTTGTGTTAGTGTGTTAGTCAGTTAGTGTTAGTGTTAGTCAGTCAGGTGTTATTCCAGTTAGTGTTAGTCAGTATGTTAGTAGTTGTTAGTGTTAGCTGTTAGTCAGTTAGTGTTAGTCAGGTTAGTGTTAGTGTTAGTCAGTTATGTTATCAGTAGTGTTATGTTAGTCAGTTAGTGTAGTCAGTTCAGTGTTAGTTAGTTTGTTAGTGTTAAGGTCAGTTTTGTTTAGTGTTAGTCATTAGTGTTAGTCAGTTAGTTTAGTCTGTTCATGTTAGTCAGTTGTGTTAGTGTTTAGTCAGTTAGTGTTAGTCAGTTAGTGTAGTTAGTGTTAGTTGTTAGTCAGTTAGTGTTTAGTGGTTAGCCAGTTATGTTAGTCAGGATTAGTGTAGTCCTTGTTTAGTGTTAGTCAGTTAGATGTTGTCTGTTTAGTGTTAGTGTTAGTCATTATTGTTAGTTCAGTTATGTTAGTGCTGTTATGTGTTAGCTCATTAGTGTTAGTCCAGTTAGTGTAGTGTTGTCAGTTAGGGTTAGTTTCAGTTAGGTTATCTGTTCAGTGTTAGTCAGTTAGGGTCAGTACTGTTAGTTTAGTGTAGTCAGTTAGTGATTAGTCTGTTAGTGTTAGTGTTAGTCTGTTAGTGTTAGTGTTAGTCGTTAGTGTTTAGTCAGTTTAGTGATTTTTTTTTTTTTTTTTTTGTTAGTAAAGTTTAGTGTTAGTCAGTCTGTTGTGTTCAGGCAGTTGTGTTAGTACAGTTAGTGTTAGTCAGTTAGTGTTAGTGTTAGTCATTATGTTATTTAGTCAGTAGTGTTAGTGTTAGTCATTGTGTTAGTCAGTTCAGTGTTATCAGTAGTGTTAGTGTTAGTGCGGTGTGAGGAGTGTGCGGGTGAGTGGTTAGTGTAGTCAGTTAGTTGTTAGTGTTAGTCAGTTAGTGTTAGTGTTAGTCTGTTAGTGTTAGTGTTATTAATGTTATTGTTATTAATGTTAATGTTAGTTGTTATTGTTATTAATGTTAATGTTAGTGTTATTGTTATTAATGTTATTTTAATGTGTTCATTAATGTAATTTATTGTTATGTTGTTGATTATTGTTAATTTATTGTAATGTTATTATTTTTATTATATTGTAAGTGATTGTTATTTTTATTTGATTATTGTTAATGTTATAGTCATGTCATGACTAATAATTAGTTATGTAGTCAGTTTAGTAGTATGTTAGTCAGTTAGTGATTAGTCAGTTAGTGTATAGTCACGTTAGTGTAGGTGTGTGGTGTTGTCAGTTGTGTTAGTGTAGTCAGTTAGTGTTAGTGTTAGTCAGTTAGTGTTAGTGTTAGTTGTTAGTTTAGTGTTAGTGCTTTAGTGTTGGGTGTTAGTTTGTTTGCCGCTGTTATTAATGTTATTGTTATTAATGTTTTAAGTTGTTTATTGTTATTAATGTTAATGTTAGTCTTATTGTTATAATGTATTGTTAATTGTTATTAATTAATGTTATTTGTTGTTATTATTGTATGTTATTGTTATTTTTATATTATTGTTAATGTTATTAGTCATGTTATGACTAATAATTATTATGTTAGTCAGTTAGTGTTAGTGTTAGTCAGTTATGTTAGTGTTAGTCAGTAGTGTAGTCAGTTTAGGTGTTAGTCAGTTAGTTGTTGTCAGTTATAGTTAAGTCAGTATAGTGTTAGTCAAGTTAGTGTTAGTGTTAGTCAGTTAGTGTTAGTCATGTTAGTGTTAGTTCACTTAGTGTTAGTCAGTTAAGTGTTAGTGTTAGTCAGTTAGTGTTAGTCTGTTAGTCAGTTAGTGTTAGTCGTTAGGTGTTAGTTAGTTAGTGTTAGTTAGTGTTAGTCAGTAGTGTTAGTCAGTTAGTGTTAGTCAGTTAGTGTGAGTGTTAGTCATTTAGTGTTAGTCATTTAGTGATTAGTCAGTTTAGTTGTAAGGTTAGTCAGTTGAGTGTTAGTCAGTTAGTTGTTAGGGTAGTCTGTTAGTGTTTAGTGTTAGTCAGTGAGTGTATTAGTCCATAGTGTTTTAGTCAGTTAGTGTAGTCAGTTAGTGTTAGTCAGTTTAGTGTTATCAGTTAGTGTTAGTGTTAGTCAGTTAGTGTTAGGGTTAGTGTTAGTCTTTGTGTTAGTCAGTTAGTTAGGTTAGTGTTAGTCAGTTAGTGTTAGTCTGTTATGTTTAGTGTTAGTCAGTTATGTTAGGTGTTAGTCTGTTAGTTTAGTGTTAGTCAGTTAATGTTACTGTTAGTGTTAAGTCAGTTAGTGTTAAGTCTGTTAGTGTTAGTCCAGTTAGTTGTGTTAGTGTTAGGTTCAAGTGTTAGTCAGTTTAGTGTTAGTCTGTTAGTGTTAGTGTTGTCAGGTTAAATGTTAGTGTTAGTCAGTTTGTTAGTGTTAGTCTTAAGTTAATGTTAGTTAGTCAGTTTAGTGTTAGGTCATTAGTGTTAGTGTTAGTCAGTTAATTTTAGTGATAGTCAGTTAGTGTTAGTCAGTTAGTGTTAGTGTTAGTCAGTTTAGTGTTAGTGTTAGTCAGCTGTAGTAGTTAGTTGTATCAGTTAGTGTTTAGTCAGTTAGTTTAGTCAGTTAGTGTTAGTGTTATCAGTTAGTGTTGCAGTTAGTGTTCAGTGTAGTCAGTTAGTGTTAGTACATTAGTTTAGTGTTATTCAGTAATGTTAGTGTTAGTCCAGTTAGTGATTAGTCAGTTAAGTGTTAGTTCAGTTAGGTTAGTCAGTTAGTGTTAGTCAGTTAGTGGTATATAGCATTTTATGTTGTGTTAAGGTAGATTCAGGTTAGTCACGTTGAGTGTTGTTAGTACTGTGTTAGTGTTAGTCAGTGTCAGTGTTAGTCGTTAGTCAGTTAATGTTAGTCCCAGTGTAGTCAGGTTAGTTGTTAGTCAGTGTTATCCAAGTTAGTGCTTAGTCAGTTAGTCTGTTAGTGTTAGTCAGTTAGTTTATTGTTATTAATGTTGTTAAATGTTAGTGTTAATTAATTTTAGTGTTATTGTTGTTATTATGTCTTATGTTACTTGTTATTGTTGTTGATATTATTGTTAATGTTCATTGTTATTTATCTTATTATGTTAATTTTACTGTTTTATGTTATGTTATTAGTTTATTGTTATTTTTTATTGTATTGTTAATGTTATTGTTCATTATGTTAATGTTATGTTATTGTTATTTAATGTTGTTAATGTTAGTGTCTTTAATGTTATTTGTTATTGTTCGTTGTTATTACATGTATGTTATTGTTTTGTTGCTTTGATATCTAATGTTAATGTTATTGTTGATTTTTATTTTTATTATTGTATTAATGTTATTGTTGATTATTGTTAATGTCTATTGATATATTTTTATTTATTGCTTATTTGTTAATGTTATTGTATTATTGTTACTGCTTTGTTTAATGTTATTGTTTCTTTGTTATGTGCGGTGACGTTTCAGGGGAGAGGCCGTACTCGTGACAAAAAACTGTGGAAGGAGCATTCACCGTTTCTCTCACCATTTCATAACCACTCCAGTACACACTCAGGATACACCGACGGCATTGGTCCTGTTCCTGCGTCGGTCCAGGTCTGGTCCAGCGTCCAGCGTTCTGGTCCAGACTGAACCCGTCTGTCTCTCGTTTCAGGGTTAAGCTGCACTCGTGTCGTGAATGTGATAAGGGGCATTCAGCAACAAAACTAACTTGGAGCGCCACCTCTGCTGCACGCGTAACCGAGAGGCCCTCCGCTGCCCACAACTGCCCAAAGCTAACCTGTGAGCGAAACACTGAGGGGACACGTGACCCAGCTGCAAGACACCTGAGGAGAACCTGAACCAGCTTGCAACGAAACACCTGAGGAGAACCTGAACAGCTGCAAGAACACCGAGGAGACACCCGAACACCTGAGGAGACACTGAACACCTGGGAGGACACTGAACACGGGAACCGCCGGCAACCTGAGGGACACCTTGGCCAGCCTGCCAAGAACACCTGAGGGAGACCTGAGGAGACACTGAACACCTGAGGAGACCACCCTGAATACCTGAGGAGACAACCTGACACCGATGGAGACGCCTGAACACTGAGGACACGCCCGAACACCTGAGGAGACACCTGGCCCAGAACTGAACAAAGAACACCTGGGAGACACCTGAGGAACACGGGCTACCTGAGGCAGGACAAACTGACCGCTGCAAGAACACCGAGGAGGAGACACTGAGACACGCGCGTGAACAGCTGAGAACAGGCGGAACAGCTTGGGACGCCTGAACACCTGAGGCACGCACTGAAACCTGAGGAACCGCTAATAAAACTGAGGACACGCCTGAACACTGAGGACACGCGCTGTAACAGCGAAAGTTCTGTTGCTCTGAGACTCACAAAAGGGAAAGATCCAATTCCCTCAGACGTTCAGGAAAGATTCAGAATCAAAATGTAAAAAACAGGGAAAAAAGAGAAAAGCGGATTGTTTCTCCTTGCCAATTGGACGATCTGTTTCTAAAGTTAGGATTGATTGGTTTTTTGGTCGGACGTCTCGTAAAAATGGCACTTGAGGCTCATAGCATAAATTGATCCCCATCTTAACCCGGCAGTTATTTCCTCTTATGCCGTTAAACCCTTTCTTACCGGCCCGCTTAGACATCTCCTCCGTTTTCAGCATTTACCCAAATCTAAAACCTCATGCCTCATTGGCAGAAGTACGCCTCATTTGAAGCCCCAAAGACTTACAAAATGATCTAAACTATTTAGTCATGTTTTATGTGCTTTTCATTCTCTTTTATGATCACTTTTAGGTTATGTTTCATTGCTTTAGTGTGCTTTCATTTTGAAAGCATAGACTTGTAATTTCAGCATAACTAGACGCTTTCACTCCGGCGTTCAACCTTTCAGCCTGCTCAGTTTCTACTTCCCTTTTGAGGTAATTTGTAAATAGTTTCTTAGTTTAAGTTCAGACGTTGGTATAACTGCCGGTACAACGATGCTTAAAGATCCTTTTCCCGTCACTGACATTTGATCAATTTCCACAGTTTTGAATAATGTAACATACACGACTTGTTTTTGTACAAAATAAATAAACTTCAACACTTGAGGAACATTGGGTTGTGTTTTCGTGGGGAATTATCTATACATGTTTCAATGAGGTAAATGTACTGCAGGTAGAAGGCAATGGGACGTTCTCACACGTTTATGAGGAAACAGTGCAAGGTTTGTGGCTGATCTTTTCTCCTTTGTCGCGAATCTGGAGGAATGTGTCGAAGACAGAAAACACTAGAGATTTTGTTCTAGTTAACATAGTTTCATTGCCGGAGAATAAAAAAAGAAAATTTTAGCGACGTTTTTGTGGCGAGGCAGAGATTCCTAGGAAGTAATCTCACACTTTTCTTCAAAAAAGCAGTCTTTTCCCTAGGTCATTCACAAATTATTAAGTTTTAATCAGTTTAAATCCAGTCTCCTGAAGCTCCCGCTATAATCCAGATTCTGCGAGAGCGGCCGTTAAGAAGGAGCTTTTTTGTTCACTTTAGTCGCTTCCTACAGAATCCACACTTTATTGGACTGTTTTCTACAGAGGGAATTATTTAATATGTATTTCCCAACCTGATTTATCTCGTTTTTTAGCAAAACGAAACAGGAGAAATTACAAACTTTACAATGTCTTCACTTATGTTAGTTTTTATTTAAAAACTAATCAGATACTACAATCACTCTGTAAAAAAAAAATCTTTACTAGAAATGTCACTACATAATCCATAATTAACTGGGGTTGTCATTATCTTAGCATTTTATTCCTGGAAAAAGTAAATGACAGAAAACAGTAATCTGTGACGAGAGGGAGGCGTCCTTGTGTCGTGATGAAGCGGCGGGGTCAAACGACGGACACACTCCGTCGCAGTTCCTCGGTGTGTCCAGCAGGGGTCACGCCTCGGACAGCGCCAATTTGGAGCACAGAGGGACGAGGGAGGGCTCCTTTTAATCTTCCTGATGTTTCATTTATTCATTTTATGGAAAGGTGAAGGCTAGACGAAGAAGCTTGATGTTTTTTCACGGATAAGTCCGAGCACTGGACATCGGGAAATAAAAGAATCAAGAAATAATTTTAGATCCAACTTTTGATTTAATCCAATATAGATCCAAGTGCTTGTGCTTGTTGGTTCAGGGATTAGAGGTAAGATCATTTAGTTTCAGTCAAAGTAATGTTTTTTTCTCCGCCATTTTATTTTGCCCATATGTTTGTCCCATTTTTATTTTTTCATGCTTTTTTATCTCCTCATTTGTTGCACCCGCCAACTATTTTGAAGTTTTTACCTCATTGGTTTTTCCCACATTCTTCAAATGTTTGCAGATTGTATATTTTCTGATTCTAGACAATAATCTTAGTATCGCGAAACCAAGTATTGTTAAAAGTATGGTAAGAGTGTCCAAGCAATGCAGGATAGTATTGAAGTATCTAGTTCCTGTCTCGGTAGTATATTACGCTACTTTGCTACTCTTAAACCATTTGAAGATAATGTACACTTACTGCTCCACTATGACGCCCGTGTCTCCCGTGTCTCCCCCAGTGTATCCCCAGTGTCTCCCCCAGTGTACTCCCTACCAGTGTCTCTACAGTGTCTCCCAGTGTCTCCCCGTGTCCTTCCCACGTCTGTCTCCCAGTGTCTCCCCAGTGTCTCCCCCGTGTTTCGCCCAGTGTTTCCCAGTGTCTCCCCAGTGATCTCCCCCAGTGTCTTCCCAGTGTCATCTACCAGTGTCTCCCGTGTCTCCCCACAGTGTCTCTACCAGATGTCTCTACCAGTGTCTCCCCAGTTGTCTCACCAGTCGTCTCACCCAGTGCTTCATACCCAGTGTCTCCCCCAGTGTCTCCCAGTTAGTTCCCCAAGTGTCTCTACCAGTGGGTTCCACCAAAGCATGTCTATAACAGTGTCCTTTCCCAGAGTGTCCCCCCCCAGGTGGTCTCTACCAGTGGTCTTAACAAGTGTCTCCCAGTGTCCCCCAGTGATCTCTACAGTGTCTCCCGTGTCCTCCCAGTGTTCTCCCAAGTGTCTCGCCCCAGTTGTCTTCCCCAGTGTTCCCCAGTGTCTCCCCAGTGTCTTACCCAACAGTGTCGTCCCCCTGCTGTCTTCCCCCAGTGTCGTCTTACCGAGTCTCCCCCAGTCATGTTCTCTACCAGTGTCTCCCCCTGGTCATCCCCAGATGTCTCCCCCAGCTGGCTCTCCCCCTGTTGTCGTCTACCAGTGCTCCCCTGTGTCTCCCAGTGTCTCCCCCAGTGTCCCCCCTGTGTCTCCCCCAGTGTCTCTACCAGTGTCTCCCCCAGTGTCTCCCAGCATGTCTTAACCAGATGTTTCCCCAGCTTGTCTCCCAGTGTCCTCCCCCAGTGTCTCACCCATGATTCTCTTCCCAGTGTCTCCCCAGTGTCTACACCCTGTGATATCCCCAGCTGTCTTACCAGTGTCTCCCAGTGTTCCACAAAAAACCCCAGTGTCTCCACACGTGTCTCCCCTGCTGTCTCTACAGTGTCTCCCTGTGTCTCCCCCAGTGTCTCCCCTTGTCTCCCTGTGTCTCCCAGTGTCTCCCCCTTGTGTCTCTACCAGTGTCTCCCCGTGTCTCCCCTGTGTCTCCTGTGGTTCTACCCGGTGTATCTGTGTCTCCCCAGTGTCTCCGCTGTGTCTCCCCCAGTCTGGTCTTCCAGTGTTCACCAGTGTTCCCCCAGCTGTCTCAAAGTGTTCACCTGATGTCATCTACAAGTGTTCCCCTGTTGTCTCCCACTGCATTGTCGTACCCAGTGTCTCCCAGTGTTCCCTGTTTGATCTCCCCAGTGTCTCTACGCGTGTCTCCCTGTGTCTACCCCCATGTCTCCGATGTACTCTACCAGTTGTCTCCCCAAGTGTTCTCCCTGTGTCTCAGTGCTTCCCCATGTCGTCATCTACACCAGTGTCTCCCTGTGTCTCCTGTGTCATCCAAGTTGTCGCTGCTACAGTGTTTCCCAGTTCTCTACCAGTGTCTCCCCTGTGTCTCCCCAGTTGTCTTAACCAGTGTCTCCCCAGTGTCTCCCCGTGTCTCCCCCAGTGTCTTCCCCAGTGTCTCCCCCAGTGTTCTCCCCAGTGTCTCCCCCTGTGTCTCCCCAGTGTCTTCCCAGTGTTCCCCACTGTGTCTCCCAGTGTCCGTCTACAGTGTCCCGAGTGTCCATCTACCCAGTGTTGTCCCCTGTGTCATCTACCAGTGTTTCCCCTGTGTCTCCCCCTGTTGTCTCTACCAGCATGTCTCCCCAGTAGTTCTACCAGTGTTTCCACCTGTGTCTCTACCAGTGTCTCTACAGTGTCTCCCCAGTGTTTCCCCCAGATTGTCTCCCCAGTGTCTCCCCAGTGTCTCCAGTGTTCTCCTACCATGTCTCCCTGTGTCTCCCTGTGTTTCCCCCAAGTGTCTCCCCGTGTTTCCCCAGTGTCTCCCCCAGTGTTCTCCCCTGTGTCTCCCCCGTGTTTCCCCCTGTGTTTCTCCCCAGTGTCTCCCCAGTTGTCTCCCCCAGTGTCTCCCCCAGTGTCTCCCAGTGTTCCTCTACCATTCTCTACAGTGTCTTTCTACCAGTGGTTCCCTAGTGTTTCCCCCAGCCTGTTTCCCAGTGTTTCTCCCAGTGTCTCTACCAGTGTCTCCTCCAGTGTCTCCCCCCAGTGTCTCTGACCATTGTCTCCCCCAGTGCTCCCCCTGTGTCTCCCCCAGTGCTCTAACAGGTCTCTACCATGCTGTCTCCCCAGTGCTCCCCAGGTGTCTCTACCAGTGTCTCCCCCAGTGTCGTCTACAGTGTCTCCCCCTGTGGTCTCCTGTGTCTCTGACCGTGTCTCCCCTGTGTCTCCCCCAGTGTCTCCCAGTGTCTCCCCAGTGTCTCTACAGTGTTCTCCCCAGTGTCTCTACCGTGTTTCCCCCTGTGTCTTACCAGTGTTTCCCCTGTGTCTCTACCGTTGTTTTCCCTGTGTCTCCCCTGACGTCTCTTACCAGTGTCTACCAGTGTCTTACAGTGTCTCCCCAGTGTTTCCCCAGTGTCTCCCCAGTGTTTCCCCAGTGTCTCCCCAGTGTCTCCCCCAGTGTCTCCCCAGTGTCTCTACCAGTGTCTCCCCTGTGTCTCCCTGTGTTTCCCCCAGTGTCTCCCAGTGTTTCCCCGCTCCCAAGTGTTCACCCTAGTTGTCTCCCCCAGTTGGTCTCCAGTGTCTCTACCAGTGTCTCCCCTCGTGTTCCCCAGTGTCTCCCCAGTTTTCCCCCAGTGTCTCCCCCAGTGTCCTCCCCAGTGTCTCTACCAGTGTCTCCCCTGTGTTTCCCCCAGTGTCTCCTCGCCCAGTGTCTCCCCAGTTGTCCCAGTGGTTCCCAAGTGTTCCCAGTGTTTCCAGTTTTCCCCAGTTGTTTCCCCAGGGTTGGTCTCCCCGGTGTCTGCCCAGTGTCTTCCCAGTGTCTCTACCCAGTGTTACCCCATGTCTCCCCTGTGTCTCCCCTGTGTCTCCCCCTTGTCTCCCCCAGTGTCTCCCCCTGTGTCTCCCCGAGGTGTCTCTACCAGTGTCTCCCAGTGTCTCCCCTGTGTCTCCCCTTGTTCTTTACGTGTCTCCCCCTGTGTCCTCCCCAGTATGTTACGTCTACCGTGTCTCCCCCTGTGTCTTCCCCAGTGTCTCCCCCTGTGCTCCCCCAGTGTCCTACCAGTGTCTCCCAGTGTCTCCCCCAGTGTCTCCCCCAGGTCTCCCCCTGTGTCTTCTACCAGTGTCTCTACCAGGTGTTGTGCCCCCTGTGTCTCTACCAGTGTCTCCGCCCTGTGTCTCACCCAGTGTCTCTACCAGTGTTTTCCCTGTGTCTCTACAGTGTCTCTACCAGTGTTTCCCCCTTGTCTCTACCAGTGTCTCCCCCTTGTTGTCTTACCAGTGTCCCCCCTGTGTCTCTACCAGTGTTTCCCCCTGTGTCTCTACCAGTGTCTCCACCAGTGTCTCTACCGGTGTGTCCCCTGTGTCTCTACCAGTGTCTCCTGTGTACTCCCCGTGTCTCTTACCAGTGTCTCCCCAGCTGTCTCCGCCAGTGTCTCCCTGGTGTCTCCCCAAGTGTCTCTACCGTGTTTTCCCCTGTGTCTTACCAAGTGTCTCCCAGTTGTCTCCCAGATGTCTCTACCAGATGTCTCCCCCTGTGTCTCGCCCAGTGTCTCTACCAGTGTCTCCCCCTGGTGCTCTCTACGTTTTATCCCCTTTGATGTCATTACCAGTGTCTCCCCCTGTGTCTCCCAGTGTCTCTACCAGTGTTTCCCCCTGTGTCTCTACAGTGTTTTTCCCCTGATTGTCTCCCCCTGTGTCTCTACCAGTGTCTCCCAGGTGTCTCTACCAGTGTTTCCCCTGGGTGTCTCTACCAGGTGTTCCCCTGGTGTCTCCCTGTGTCTCCCCCTGTGTCTTACCCGTGTTCCTACAGTGTCTCCCCCAGTGTCTCTAACAGTTGTCCCTCAGTGTCTCCCCCAGTGTCTCTACCAGTGTTTCCCCCTGTGTCTCTAACCAGTGTTCCCTGGTCTCCCCTGTGTCTCTACCAGTGTCTCCCCAGTTGTCCTCCCCAGTGTCCTTACCAGTGTCCCCCTGTGTCCCCCCTAGTGGTTCTCCCCCTGGTGTCTCTACAGTGTCTCTACCACGTGTTCTCTACCTGTGGTTCCCCCTGATGTTTCCCCCAGTGTCTCCCTCAGTGTCTCCCCCAAGTGTCTCTACCAGTTCTCCCTGTGGTCTCCCCAGTGTCTCCTCCAAGTGTCTCCCCCTGTGTCTCCCCTGTGTCTCCCTGTGTCTCTACCATGTCTTACCAGTGTCTCCCCAGTGTCTCTACCGTGTTCTCCCCCGTGTCTCCCCAAGTGTCTACCCCTGTGTCTCCCCCAGTTGTCTCTACAGTGTCTCCGCCCAGTGTCGTCTACCAGTGCTCCCCTGTGTCTCCCAGTGTCTCCCCCAGTGTCCCCCCTGTGATCTCCCCAGTGTACTCCCCCAGTGTCTTACCAGTGTTTCCCCTGTGTCCCCCCTGTGTCTCCCCAGTGTCCTCTACACAGTTGTCCTCCCCCAGTTGTCTCTACCGGTCCCCCCTGTTGTCTCCCCCTGTGTCTCCCCCTGTGTTCTCTACCAGTGCTCTACCAGTGTCTCCCCCAGTGTCTCTACAGTGTCCCCCCCTGTGTCTCCCCCTGTTGTGTCCCTGTGTTTCCCCGTGTCTCCCCCGTGTCTCCCCCTGTGTTCTTCCCCAGTGTCTCCCCCTGTGTCTTCCCCCAGTGTCTCCCCCGGGTGTCTCCCCAGTTGTCTCTACCAGTGTCTCCCCCAGTGTCTCCCCCAGTGTCTCTACCAGTGTCTCCCCCAGTGTCTCCCTGTGTCTTCCCCCTGTGTTCTCCCCCTGTTAGTTTCCCAGTGTCTCCCCGTGTCTCCCCCTGTGTTTTCCCAGGTCTCCCCCAGTGTCCTCCCCCAGTGTCTCCCCCTGTGTTTCCCCCGTGTTCCCCCAGTGTTTCCCCCAGTTGTCTCGCCCATGTGTTTCCCCAGTGTCTCCCCAGTGTCCTCCCTGTGTCTCCCTGTGGTTTCCCAGTGTCTCCCTGTGTTTCCCTGTGTCTCCCCGTGTCTCCCCTGTGTCCCCCTGTGTCTCCCCCGTGTCTCCCTGTGTCTCCCAGGTGTCTCCCCCAGTGTCTCTACCAGAGTCTCCCCATTGTCTCCTGGTGCTTCGCTCTGTGTCTCCTGGTGCTTCGTCTCCTGGTGCTTCACCTTCCTGTGTCCCCTGGTGCTTCACCTCCTGTGTCCTCCCTGGGTATCTCCCCTGTGTCTCCCCAGTGTCTCCCCCGTGTCTCTAAGTGTCTCCCCCAGCTGTCTCTACCCAGTGTCTCCCCAGTGCTTTCCCCTGTGTCTCCCCCAGTGTCTCCCCCTGTGTTCTCCCCCAGTGTTCTCCCCCTGTGTTATCCCCCAGGTGTCTCCCCCAGTGTTCTCCCCCTGTGTTTCCCCAGTGTCTCCCCCGTGTCTCCCCAGTGTCTCCCGTTGCTCTAACAGTGTCTCCCCAGATCTGTCTCTACCGTGTCTCCCAGTGTCTCTTTACCAGTTCTCCAGGTCTCCCCGTAGTCTCCCCAGTGTCTCCCAGTGTCTCCCAGTTGTTCCCCCAGTGTCTCCCCCAGTGTCTCCCAGTGTCTCCCCAGTGTCTCATACCAGTGTCTCCCCCAGTGTTCTCCCCCAGTGTCTCCCCAGCTGTTCTCCTACCAGTGTCTCCCTTGTCGTCTCCCACAGTGTCATTACCAGTGTCTCCCCCTGTGTCTCTACCAGTGTTTCCCCTGTGTCTCTCCAGTGGTCTCCCCCTGTGCTCTACCAGTTCCTCTACCAGTGTCTCCCCAGTGTCTCTACCAGTGTCCCCCCTGTGTCTCCCTGTGTCATTACCAGTGTCTCTACCAGTGTCTCCCCGTTGTCTCTACCAGTGTCCCCCCACTGTGTCTCCCCCTTGTGTCTCCCCTGTGTCTTACTAACCAGTGTCTCCCCAGGTGTCTCCCCAGTCTCTACCAGGTCTCTACCAGTGTCTCCCCCAGTGTCTACCCAGTGTCTCCCAGTGTTCCCCCAGTGTCCCCCCCTGTGTCTCCGCCCTGTTCTTACCAGTGTCTCTACAGTGTCTCCCCAGCTTGTCTTCTACCAGTCGTCCCCCCTGTGTCCCCATGTGTCCTCCCCAGTGTTCTCGCCCAGATGTGTCTCCCCCAGTGTCTCCCCGAGCGTCTCGCCCAGTGTCTCCCAGTGTCTCCCCAGTGTCTCCCCCTGTGTTGTCCCCTGTGTCTCCCCTGTGTCTCCCTGTGTCTCTTACCAGTGTCTCTACCAGTGTCTCCCAGTGTCTCCCCGCTGTCTCTTACCGTGTCTTCCCCAGTGTAGCTTCCCCCATGTAAGTGTCTTTCCCATGTAGTGTCTCCCCATGTGTGTCTCCCCCATGTAGCGTCTCCCCATGTATCGTCTCCCCATGTAGTGTCTTCCCATGTAGTGTCTCCCCTGCTGTTCCCCCATGCTTACTGTTCTCCCCAGTGTCTCCCCAGTGTCTCTACCAGGTGTTTCCCCCTGTGTCCCCCCTGTGTCTCCCAGTGTTCTACAAGTGTCTCCCCCTGTGCTCCCCCAGTGTCCTACCAGTGTCTCCCAGTGTCTCCCCCAGTGTCTCCCCCAGGTCTCCCCCTGTGTCTTCTACCAGTGTCTCCCCTGTGTCTCCCCTGTGTTCCCCCTGTGTTTCGCCAGTGTCTCCCCCAGTCGTCTCCCCTGTGTCTCCCCCAGTGTCTCCCAGTGTCTCCCCAGTGTTTCCCCAGTCGTTTCCCCCTGTGTCTCCCCCAGTGTTCCCCTGTGTCCTCCCCTGTGTCTCCCCCAGTGTCTCCCCTGTGTCTCCCCAAAGTGTCTTCCCACAGTGTCTCTCGTGTCCTCCCAGTTTGTCTCTACAGTGTCCTCCCCAGTGAGTTTCCCCTGGTCTTCCCCTGTGTCTGTCGCCCCTGTGTTTCCCCAGTGTCCTTTCCCATAGTGTCTTCCCCATGTAGTGTCTTCCCATTTTAGTGTCTCCCCATGTAGCGTCTCCCATGTAGCGTCTCCCCCATGTAGCGTCTCCCCATTAGTGTCTCCCCATGAGTGTCTCCCTGCTGTCTCCCCTGTGTCCTCCACCGCTGTACTCCCCCTGTTCTCCCCCAGTGTCTCCTGTTGTCTCCCCAGTGTTTTTCCCCCGCTGTCTCCCCCATGTAGCGCTCCCCAATGTAGATGTTCTCCCCATGTTTAGGTCTCCCCAGGTAGTGTCTCCCCATGTAGTGTCTCCCCAGTAGCGGTCTCACCCATGTAGTGTCTCCCCAGGACTGTCTTACCAGTGGTTTTCCCCAGTGTCTCTACCGTTGTCTACCAGTGTTCATCTACCAGTGTCTCCCCCAGTTTGTCTGCCCGTGTCTCCCCAGTGTCCTCTACCGTGTTCCCTGTGTCTTCTACCAGTAATGTCTCTACCAGTGGTCTCCCCCTGTGTGCTCCCCGTGCTCCCAGTGTTCGTCTACCAGTGTCTCCCCGAGCGTCTCGCCCAGTGTCTCCCAGTGTCTCCCCAGTGTCTCCCCCTGTGTCTCCCCCAGTGTCTCTACCAGTGTCTCCCCCCAGCAGTGTCTACTACGTGTCTCCCTGTGTCTCCCCCAGTGTCTGCCCCCGTGTCTCTACCAGTGTCTCCTGTCTCTACCAGTGTTTCTCTACCAGGTTTCTTACCAGTGTCTCTACCAAGTGTTCCCCCTGTGTCTTCCCCCAGTGTCTCTACCAAGTGTCTCCCCCTGTGTCTTCCCCCAGTGTTCTCGCCCAGGTCTCCCCAGTGTCATCACCAGTGTTTCTCTACCCCAGTGTTTCCCCAGTTGTCTCCCCTGTGTCTCCCCGTGTTCTCTACCAGTGTCTTCCCAGTTGTCTTCTACAGTGTCATCTACCAAGTGTTTCCCCCGTGTCTCTACAGTGTTCTACCAGGTCTCTACCAGTGTCTCCCTCAGTGTCTCCCCCTGTGTCTCCCCAGAGTCTCCCCAGTGTCTCCCCAGCTGTCTCCCAGTGTCTCCCCAGTGTCTTCCCCCAGTGTCTCGCCCCTGTGTCTCCCCCAGTTGTCTCTACAGTGTCTCCGCCCAGTGTCGTCTACCAGGTGTCATTACCGTGTTTCCCCCAAGTGTCTCCCCGTGTCTCTACCGTTGTGTCTTACCAGTATTCTCTAAACCCCCCAGGTTTTTTGGTTCCCTCCTGTGTCCCCCCTGTGTCTCTCCAGTGTCTCCCCCAGTGTCTCTACAGTGTCTCCCCCAGTGTTTCCCCAGTGTCTCCCCCAGTTCTCCCCCTGTGTCTCCTCCCCAGTGTCTCTACCAGTGTTCTCTACCAGTGTTTCCCCAGTGTCTCGCCCCTGTGATCTATTACAGTTGTCTCTCAGTGTCTCTACCGTGCTCTAACAGGTCTCTACCAGTGTCTCCCCCAGTGCTCCCTGTGTCCCCCTCAGTGTTCTCCTACATGTCTCCCCCAATGTCTCTACAGTGGTTTCCCAGTGTTCTCCCCTTGTGTCGTTACCAGTTGTCTCTACCGTGTCTTCCAGTGTATCCCCCAGTTGTTCTCTCCAGTGGTTCTACCGTGTCTGCCCCTGTGTCTTCCCTGTCGTCTCCCCAGTGTCTCTGACCCAGTGTCTCTACCAGTGTTCATTCCCCAGTGTTTCCCCCAGTGTCTCCCAGTGTCATCCCCATTGTTGTCTTACCAGTGTCCCCCCTGTGTCTCTACCAGTGTTTCCCCCTGTGTCTCTACCAGTGTCTCTACCAGTGTCTCCCCCTGTGTCTCTACCAGTGTCTCCCCCAGTGTCTCCTGTGTCTCCCCCAGTGTCTCCCAGTGTCTCTACAGTTGTCTCCCAGTGTCATCCCCCAGTGTCTCCCCAGTGTCTCCCCTGTGTTTCCCCGAGGTCTCCCCCAGTGGTCTCCTCCAGTGTCTCCCCCAGTGTCTCCCCAGCTGTCTCCCAGTGTCTCCCCAGTGTCTTCCCCCAGTGTCTCGCCCCTGTGTCTTCTACCAGGTTCCCCTGTGTTTCCCCCGAGCGTCTCCCACCAGTGTTTCCCCCTGTGTCTCCCAGTGTCTCCCCAGTGTTCCCGTGTTTCCCCCAGTCTTACCTCAGTCTTTCCCCAGTGTTTCCCCAGTGTTTCCTCAGTGTTTCGCCCAGTCTTTCCCCAGTGTTTCCTCAGTCTTTCCTCGTGTTTCTCTCACTAACGTGTCTCCTGTGTCTTCCCCGTGTCTCACCACCGCGTTGTCTTACCCAGTGTACTCCTACCAGTGTCTCCAGTGTCTCCGCTCCAGTAGTCTCCCCCAGTGTCTCTACCATGTCTCCCCCAGTGTCTCCCCCAGTGTCTCTACCCAGTGCTCACCGGTCTCTACCAGTGTCTCCCCCATGTCTTCCCCCAGTTTCCTCCCCTGTCTCCCCAGTGTCTCCCCAGTGTTCTCCCCAGTGTCTCCCCTGTTATCCCCCAGTGTCTCTTACCAGTGTTCCCCGTGTCTCTACCAGTTGTCTCCCCCGAGTGTCTCCCTGTGTCTCCCCAGTGTTCTCCCCCTGTGTCTCCCCCAGGTGTCTCTACCAAGTGTCTCCCATGTCTCCCCCAGTGTCTCCCCAGTGTCTCCCCAGTGTCTCCTACCAGTGTCCCCCTGTGTCTCCCTGTGTCTCCCCCGATGTCTCTACAGTGTCTCTACCAGTGTTTCCCTGTGTGATGTCTCTACGTGTCTCCCCCAGTGTTCTCTACCAGTGCTCTACAGTGTCTCCCCCAGTGTCTCCCAGTGTCTCCCCAGTGTCTCCCCCAGTGTCTCCCCATGTCTCCCCAGTGTCTCCCCTGTGTTCCCCGTGTCTCTACCAGTGTTCCCCCAGTGGTCTTACCGTGTCTCCCAGTAGTCTCTAACCGTGTCCCCTACGTGTCTCCCCCTGTGTCCTCCCCAGTGTTCCTACCAGTGTCTCCGCAGTGTATCTCCAGTGTCGTCTCAGTGTCGTCCCAGGTGTCTCTCCAGTGTCTCCCAGTGTCTCCCCAGTGTCTTCCCCAGTGTCTCCCCCAGTGTTCTCCCCAGTGTCTCCCCCTGTGTCTCCCCAGTGTCTCTACCGTGTCTCCCCAGTGTCTCCCCAGTGTCTCTACAGTGTCTCTACCGTGTCTTTACAGTGTTTCCCCCTGTGTTTCTAACCAGTTGTCTCTACCAGTGTTCTCCCCTGTTGTCCCCCCTGTGTCTCCCAGTGCTCCCAGTGTCTCCCCAGTGTCTCTACCGATGTCTCCCCAGTGGTCTCCCCAGTGTCTCCCCCAGTGTCTCCCCAGTGTCTCCCCCGTGTCTCTCCCGTGTCTCCCCCTGTGTCTCCCCCTGTGTTCCCCTGGTGTCTCCCCAGTGTTCTCCCCTGTGTCCCCCCTGTGTACTCCCCAGTGTCTCTTACGCAGTGTCTCCCCCAGTGTCTCCCCAGTGTCTCTACCGTTGTTTACCCCCTGCTGTTCCCCCTGTGTCTCCCCCAGTGTCTCCCCTGTGTCTCCCCCTGTGGTCTCCCCTGTGTCTCCCCAGTGTCTCCCCCTGTGTCTCTACCAGTGTCTCCCTGTGTCTCCCCTGTGTCTCCCCCAGTGTCTCCCCCTGTGTCTCCCCAGTGTCCTCCCAGTGTCTCCCAGTGTCTCCCCCAGTGTTTCCCCTGTGTGTCTCCCCAGATGTTCTCCCCAGTGGTCTTCCCCCAGTGTTTCCCAAGTGTTCTCCCTGTGTCTCCCTGTGTTCCCCAGTGGTCTCCCCAGTGTTCTCCCCCTGTGTCTCCCCCAAGTGGTTCTACCAGTGTCTCCCTGTGTCTCCCCCAGGTTCCCCCCAGTGTTTCCCCCTGTGTCTCCCCCAGTGTTCCCTGTGTCTCCCCCTTGTGTCTCCCCGTGTTCTCCCCTGTGTCTCCCAGTGTCTCCCCCCAGTGTCTCCCAGTTAGTGTCCTCCCATGTGGTGTCTCCCATTAAGCGGTCTCCCATGTAGTTCTCCCCATGTAGTGTCCCCCAGTAGTGTCTCCCATGTGGTGGTCTCCCAGTTGTCTCCCAGTGTCCTCCCTGTGTCTCCCCCCTGTGTTTCACCCGAGTGTCTCCGCAGTGTTCTCCCCCACGTGTTTCCCCCTGTAGTTCCCAGTGTCTCCCCTGTGTTTCTCCCCAGTGTCTCCCCAGTTGTCTCCCCCAGTGTTTTCCCCAGTGTTTCCCCCAGTGTCTCCCCCAGTGTCTCCCCAGTGTCTCTACCAGTGTCTACCCAGTGGTCTCTACCAGTGTCTCACCCTGTGTCTCCCCAGTGTCTCTACCAGTGGTCTCTACCGTGTCTCCACCAAGTGTTCTCTACAGTGTTCCCAGTCCTTCCCAGTCTTACTCAGTCTTTTCCACAGTGTTTCCCCAGTGTTTCCTCAGTGTTTCCCAGTCCTTTCCCCAGTGTTTTCCTCAGTCTTTCCTTCAGGTGTCTCCAGTCGTTTCCCCAGTTTTCCCCAGTGTCCGTCCCGTGTCTACTGTGTCTCCCCTTGTTTCCCCCACGTGTCTCCCCGTGTCTCCCCAGTGTTCTCAGTCCTTTCCCCAGTGTTTCCTCAGTCTTTCCCCAGTGTTTCCTCAGTCCTTTCCCCAGTGTTTCCTCAGTCTTACACTCAGTCTTTCCTCAGTACCCCATTGTCTCCCGTGTCTCCCCCAGTGTCTCCCAGTGTTCCCCTGTGTTCACCCAGTTGTTTCCCCCGTGTTTCCCCCTGTGTCCCCCCTGTGTCTCCCAGTGTCTCCTCCAGTTGTTCTCCTTCAGTGTCTCCTCCAGTTTCCTCCAGTGTCTCCTCCAGTGTCTCCTCCAGTGTCTCCTTCAGTGTCTCCTTCATGTCTCCTCCAGTGTCTCCCCAGTGTCTACCCGTGGTCTCCCCAGTGTTTCCCCCTGCTGTCTCCGCCCTGTGTCTCCCCCAGTAGTCTTCCCCTGTGGTCTCCCCAGTGTCTCGCCGCCAGTGTCGTCTTACCAGTGTCTCCCCCGTGTCCTCCCCAGTGTCTCTCGTGGTCTCCCCAGTGTCTGCTACCGGTCTCTTACACAGTGTCTCCCCAGTGTCTCCTTCCAGTGTCTCCGTCCAGTGTCTCCTCCAGTGTCTCCTCCCAGTGTCTCCTCCAGTGTCTCCTTCAGTGTCTCCTGCCAGTGTATGTCTCCTTTAGGTCTCCCCCAGTGTCTCTACAGTGTTCCCCTGTGTTCCCCAGTGTCTCTACCAGTGTCCCCCCTGTTCCCGACCAGTTGTTGGCAGTGGGCGTCCGAGTGTCTCTCGCCCAGTGTCTCCCCAGTTCTCCCCGTGTCTCTACCAGTGTTTTCCCCAGTGTCTCCCCAGTGTCCTCCCCAGTGTTCCCCAGTGTCTCCCCCAGTGTTCCCCTGTGTCCCCCCTGTGTCTCCCCAGTGTTTCCACGTGTCTCCCCCAGTGTTCCCCTGTGTCCCCCTGTGTCTCCCCCAGTGTCTACCCCTTGTGTCTCCCCCAGTGTCTCTACCAGTGTTTCCCCCTTGTCTCTACCAGTGTCTCCCCCTTGTTGTCTTACCAGTGTCCCCCCTGTGTCTCTACCAGTGTTTCTCCCAGTGTCTCCACAGTGTCTCCCTGTGTTATCCCCCTGTGTCTCCCCCAGTGTTCCCCAGTGTCTGCCCTGTGTCTCCCCAGTGTCTCTACCAGTTGTTTTCCCCTGTTTCTCCCCTGTGTTTCCCCAGTGTCTCCCCCAGTGTTCTCCCAGTGTTTCCCCCTGTGTCTCCCCTGTGTTCCCCCTGTGTTTCCCCCAGTTGTCTCCCCCAGTGTTTCCCCACGTGTCTTACAGTGTCTCCCAGTTGTCTCCCCCTGTGTCTCCCGTTGCTCTACAGTTGTCTCCCCAGTGTCTCTACCAGTGTCTCTACCAGTGTCTCCCCCTGGTGTCTCTAACCGAGTGTCTCCCCCAGTGTCTTTACCAGTGTTTCCCCCTGTGTCTCTACCAGTTCTCCCCTGTGT
>VHKM01000906.1:0-72662 GCA_007210695.1 Neogobius melanostomus | reverse complement strand
GAGTTGTTGTTACAAAACAGATGACATCAAAAGGTATCAGGAGAAGTCCAGCAGGCATGCAGAAGATTACGATGTTCCTCAGAAGGATCTTTATTGAAGATAGATGTATACAGAGTTGCTTGTTAGATTTGCTTGGAAAAGTCTAACAAAACTCCGCTCATCCAAGTATTTTTGACCTGTTAACTCGCCACTCATGCACATCAATGCATTTCAGCACCAGAAGGCAAAGAAAAAGGGGAGAAAACCTGAAACCTTCTCATGCTCTCCTCTACATAAACGACACTTCTTTTAGCTTACTGTTTACAATTGGGACTATTGTGGCTGCAAAGATAACATTCTTATTGCCCTCTAAACAGGATGTTCTCTGCCGCTCGAGTTAAATGGCTTTTGTGGAACTTTCAGTTAGCAATACAGTTATATATAAAGGAGTGCTGAAGAATACAGATTATTAAAACTCGCAGTTTCCCCTCTGAAAATTTTATGTGTTACAAAAGAAATATACAAAGATTAAAACAATGCAGAACTAAAAAACTAAATCCTAAATACTAATCAACTACAAATTCAAACTTATTTCATACTCACGGATATGTATCATCACCTTCCCTTGCATCAACATATACTCACAAACGGTTTTTTGGTTCTATTTTTTGCTTTTAATGTACTTTTATGCAAAATTATAGTTAATTTAATCTAGTTTATTATTTTAGTTTTAGCAGTTAATATCCAATCAAGGATGAGCTGAAGCCAAAGGGCTTTATATGCAAGTGCGTTAACAATTTGTATGGCAAAATCAAAACTACAATTTTCACTATGATTTTTCGGTTTAAAATAAGATTAATTCAAACTATCATAGGCTCTTTAGAGAGTCTGGGAGTGAGAAGGCAATATATTGACGATGTCAAATAGGTTGCATTGGGAAGGACGGGCACATACATGAACATTCAGTATACTAGCAAGATAGCAGCGGTAGTCTTAATCATCTTTCATAACATGATTAGCTTGGTAATGGAGACCTCTCTCTCGTCTCTCCTGATGTCAGTTATGTCGACTTCAGAATCTCAACTTTTAACAATCTTCAAACCAGTAATAAAGAACACAATTACGTAAACAAAATAAAAAACCCATATAGATACTCAAGGTGAGCATACATTTTTCGTAGACTATCTTTTGATTTGATGGTGAGTTGACTTGTTCTGGTCAGTGAAGGTGTATGACTTTTGAACATATCGTCTATATGCTAGAGCAGGCAGAGGTTTGTCAACACATGCTCTTTCAAGTTGTTTAACAGTGTAGTATGTAACTCTGAATGGTCGGCTTCCTCTTGAATTTATGACATCTTCAGTTCACAGTAAGGTGAGAATAATCAGGGGATTTAGAGCCTTCACAGGCAGTGGGCTCGTCCACAGCAGTGATTTGGACTCCCCCTCTTCTGCCCTTGAAGCCTCAGGGCAAAGACTGATGAACAGGTGGTGTCCATCAGTGCCAGATGTTGGAACAGCCATCTTCCTTGTCTTCCATGTAGATTGAAGATCCAGGTACGGCTCAGTCTGGTACGGTTGGGTCATTGTCAAGTTTATGCATTTTAACATATAACCCAAGATTTTGGAGAAAATGTCATGTTCGTGTAAGTCTAGTGTTGGGGTTTCTGTTCTTTGATTGCCTTATACAGCTGCATGATTGCCCAGAGACACAGATCTCCGCTTTTGGTATGGGCTTTGCATTTCATGTTGGCTGAGTTTTCGCTGGCAATATGAACTGCATAAGATAATTTGTTGACCAGTGCTTCATGCTTTATAAGGAAGTTCCTGTTGTTAGCTTAACATCTTGATCAGTCTGAATAGATTATTGTGACTGGTCTTGTAAGCATCAAACTAAGTCAGTATGGATATTGGCTTCGCAGCCTTCCAGAAGTTTGTAGGCGTGTAGTAAATGATCATTTGCGTCGATTCTTCTTGGATTTTGTTTTGCCTACAGTATTTATGAGCTGTGTGTTGACTGTTGTTGACTACAGTCATGTGACGAAATGAATGTTCCTTCTTACGTCTGTTACGAGGCAGCCCATTACAGGATAAAGTCATTTCTGGATTGAACAGTGGAGTTGTCTAGATCGCTTGATTAGTTCAGTTTTGGCTTTTTTCACAGTATGATGTTCAATCGTCCGCATGATATCATATGTATATCAACTGAATGATTTGCCAGGATGTGAGTTTCTATGTCGTCTTGGTCAAGGCAAGTAGGGAATCCATGATGTGCCTGTTTCGTGGAAGTCAAGTTTTTGCAGGAATAATGTTTCAGCACCTTTCCATCTGCCTTACTTGGTCCCGTGTGAAGAATGGGACATTCTAATTGTTAATTGCGTTTGTTATTATTATGATTATACTATAAAATAATATTTAGATTCGCCATGCTTAGTCAAGGGGTTCATATAGGTCTTAGTTTAATCAATATTTTCTGTCTTTATTAGTTATTAGATTTAATCATTAAATACTATAGTACATGAATACATATAATATTTATATTGCTTCATGCATTATTTATATCTTTTTTTTATCTACTCTAATTCTAACTTCTCGCTCGTATGCTGCTCTTGCAGACCGGGGGGTGGCGAGAAGTCGAAACACTGGGGAGACGGGAAAGGGGAGGGGTTTGAGCGGGTAGCGTCGCTAGGGGTTAAACGACGAGAGCTCGTCTCCTCGCCTGATATTAATATGGTATTATATATATATATTTTCTATGGACGTCCAACTATATATAAAAAGATATGCAGCTGTGTGGATTAAGTCACAGCTGCGTTTATATTTCCATTAACTTTTAATCGTACGATGGAAAGAATATGTTTATTACAAAACCGCGCACGTGTTCTGGCACATCTTAATTAAATCATATATCTTTGTCTTTTCTCGTGTGCAAGAACTGTCCTATGGGTTAAGAAACATCAGGATCCCTAAAGGTTCTATTTACAAGCGTATTATTTACATGCGTTTCTGTTTCTATTGTTTTTAATTATTTTTTTTGCGAATTTTACATAATGTCCAGTCTCATACATTTATATTATTTTTTAACAATCTAAGGCAGTTTAGCAGGGTTGCTCACACCGCTCTTTGTGGCGTAACGTTTGAATCCTTCTGGATGCGAAATTTATGGAGACTTTTCAGATTGGTTTTTTTTTCTCTTTGAGATCTGTCACGTCTGTTGTCCTCCCCCTCTCTTTGTTTGGCGCTGCTGGTCCCCTGCTGCGCGCATGCGCGGTCTTGCTGTTTTCCGCTGCGGGCATGCTTGGTCTGCTGTTTTCTTCTGCGCGCGTGCTTTGGGCCGTTGTCCTGCTGCTGTTTTTGGTGAGGGTTTGATGAAAAAAGGCAGTGTTTCAGCTCTCAGTGTCTTTCGGTTTCTAAACAAACTTGGAGACGCCTTCGTGCTCGCTGCTTGCTTTGATCAACGTAGGTCCGTGTGCACAAAGTTATGAATTGTAAAAAGAGCTTAGGAAGACAAATACGTCTAACTCCGACTCCAGGAGTTGTTTTTGTAACAAAACAGATGAACTAAGGTATTCAGCGAAGTAGCAGGCTGCAGAAGATTACGTGTTTCAGAAGGTCTCTTTTATTGAAGATAGATGTTTACAGTTGCTTGTTAGTTGCTGGAAAGGGTCTAATACACTCCCGCTTCCAAGTATTTCTTTGACTGTTAAGTCCGGCCACTCAATGCCATCAAATGCATTTCAGCACAAAAGAAAAAAGGGGAAGAACCTGAAACCTTCTCATGCTCATCCTCTAATAAGCAATTCTTTTAGGATTACTGGATTAATCTGAGACTAATTGTGCTGCACAGATAACTTCTTATTGCATCTAAACAGGATGTTTTGCTCCCCTCGAGTCAATGGCCTTGACTTCAGTTAGCATCAAGTTATAAGGGTAGCTAAGTACATTTTAAACTCGACCGTGCAGACGGGCCGGTACTGAGTATTTTAACAATCTGCTCGTTTATGGATTTTCACGCACAAAGCATTTCTCGGGTTTTACAAGAATGGTGTGAAGGGAAAAACATCCAGGTTGCCGGCAGTCCTGTGGGCAAATTGCTTGTTGATGCTAGACTCAGAGGAGATGGGCGCTGATTCAAGCTGATAGAAGAGAATTTGACTGAAATAACCACTTCGTTACAAGCCGAGGTATGGAGCAAATCATTGTGAAGCCACAACAGCAAAACTTGAGGCGGATGGGTACAACAGCAGAAAGACCTAGGTACCATCATCCCACACAAATAGGAAAAAGAGGTACAATTTGCACGAGCTTCACAAATTGACATTGAGACTGTAAATGTTGCTGGTCTGATGAGTCTCGTTTCTATGGTTGAGATTCGATGGTAGAAGTCAGAATTTGGCGTAAACAGAATGGAAATGGAATCCATCATGCCTTGTTACATGGGTGCAGGCGGTAGGTGGGGTGTAATGTGTGGGGGATGTTTTCTTGGCACACTAGGCCCATAGTGCAAATTGGGGCATCGTTAAAATGCAAGGAACTAACCTGAGAGGCATTGTTTGACCCATGATCTAATCCTTGTATGACCACCATGTACCAATCTTGATGGCTACTTCCAGCAGGATAATGGCAATGGCATGTCACAAGCTCAATATTCAAATTGGTTTCTTGAACATGAAAATGAGTTCACTGTAACTACATGGCACAGTCACAGATCATAACCCAATGAAGAGACTTTTGGGATGATGGTGGAACGGGAGCTTCGTGCCTGGTGTGCATCCACAAATCTCCATCAACTGCAAGATGCTATCCTATCAATATGGGCCACATTTCTAAAGAATGCTTTCAGCACTTGTTGAATCAATGCACGATGGAATTAAGGCAGTTCTGAGGCGAAAGGGGGTCAAACACAGTAATTAGTATGTGTTTCTAAATATCCTTTAGGTGAGTGTATATATATATATTAATATATACTATAATTTAGTGGTACCTCTGACCACCTGTGGATTTCACATTTTTAACGACTTTTTTTTCGATCCGGGTCTCTGACCAGTCCGCCGCAGGTTCTGTGTAAATTGACCCTGCAGATTTAACTTATCGAAATGATCGTTGTAAGAAGGAACGGCAAACAACTTTTTTCCCCCACTTTTCTCTTGCTTTGATCAGTGTATGTCCAACAATTTAACATAGGAGTACCAAACCTTAAGAGGGGCACACAAATAAGGGAAATAACCACACCAGAGCGTGGCAGAAATTTACGTCTATGTGTTGTATATTATCTGTTTGCACGTCAATGTTCAGAATGATTATGTGTCGACCGTTGATTCTAATCAGTGGTCTCACTGACATGGCCTTCTTGTTCTGTAGCGTGTATCAAAAGCATTGCGGTCAAGGAGCCTGTTCAGTTTTCGTACAACCCTTACATTATGTTGTGGCTTTAGTAAGTTGTTGTGTTGTGGTTTAGTTAAGTTGTAGTGTTGTGGCTTTGTCAGTTGTTTGATGTGTGGCTTTAGTTTAAGTTTGTCTGTGTTGTGGCTTTAGTTAAGCTTGTTGTGGTTGTGGCTTAGTTAACGTTGTTGTGTGTGGCTTTTAGTTTAAGTTGTTGTGGTGTCGCTTTAGTTAAACGTTGATCGTTTGTGGCTTTTAGTTAAGTTGTTGTGGTGTGGCTTTGTTAAGTTGTTGTGGTGAGGCTTTAGTTAAGTTGTTGTTTTGGTGGTTTTAGTTAAGTTGTGTGTTGTGGTTTAGTTAAGTTGTTGTTTTGTGGTTTAGTTAATATGTTGTGGTGGGCCTTTAGTTAAGTTGTTGTTTTGTGGGCTTTAGTAAGTTGTTGTGGTGTGGAGTTAGTTTAAGTTGTTGTTTTGTGGTTTAGTTAAGTTGTTGTGTGTGGCTTTAGTTAAGTTGTTGTGGATGTGGCTTTAGTTAAGTTGCTGTGGTGTGGCTTTAGTTAAGTGTTGGGTGTGGCTTTAGTTAGTTGTTGTTTTGTGGGTTTAGTAGTTGTTGTTGTTTGTGTTTAGTTCAAGTTTGTTTGTGGTGTGGCTTAGTTAAGTTGTTGTTATTAGCTTTAGTTAATTGTTGTGGTGTGGCTTTAGTTAAAGTTGTTGTGGTGTGGCTTTTAGTTAAGTTGTTGTTTTTGTGGGTTTAGTTAAGTTGTTTTGGTGTGGCTTAGTTAAGTTGTTTGTGTGTGGTTTCATTAAGTTGTTGGGGTGTGGGCTTTAGTTAAGTGTTGTTTGAGGCTTTAGTTAAGTTGTTGTGATTGTGGTTTAGTTAAGTTTGTTGTTTTGTGGGTTTGTTTAAGTTGTTGTGGTGTGGCTTAGTTAAGTTGTTGTGGGTGTGGCTTTAGTTAAGTGTTTGTGTTGTGGCTTTAAGTTAGTTGTTGTTTTGTGGGTTTTAGTTAAGTTGGTTGTGTGTGGGCTTTAAGTTAACGTTGTTGTGTTGTGGCTTTAGTTAAGTATGTTGTGTTGTGGTTTAGTTAGTTGTTGTTTTGTGGTTTAATTAAGTTTGTTGTGGTGTGGCTTTTAGTTTAAGTTGTTTGTGGGTGTGGCTTAGTTAAGTGTTGTTTTTTGTGCTTTAGTTAAGTTGTTGTGGTGTGGTTTGTTAAGAAGTTGTTGGTTTTGTGGTTTAGTTAAGTTGTTGTGTTGTGGGTTTAGTTAAGTTGTTTGTGTGTGGCCTTTAGTTTAAGTTGTTGTGGTGTGCTTTAGTTTAAGTTGTTTGTTTTGGTGGGTTTAGTTAAGTTTTGTGTGGTGTGGATTTTAGTTAAGTTGCTGTTGTTGTGGCTTTAGTTAAGTTGTGTTTTGTGGGTTTAGTTAAGTTGTTGTGGTGTGGGTTTAGTTAAGATTGTTTTGTGGTGTGGCTTAAGTTAAGTTGTTGTTTGTGGCTAGTTAGTTGTTGTTTTGTGGGTTAGTTAAGTTGTTGTGGTGTGGCTTTAGTTAAGTTGTTGTGTTGTGGGCTTTAGTTAAGTTGTTGTGGTGTGGCTTTAGTTAAGTTGTGTGGTGTGACTTTAGTTAAGTTGTTTGTGGGTTGTGGTTTAGTTATTGTTGTGGTGTGGTTGTTAGTTAGTTGTTGTGTTAGTGGTTTAGTTAAGTTGTTGGTGGTGTGGCTTATAGTTAAGTTGTTTGGTGTGGCTTTAGTTAGTTGTTGTTTTGTGGCTTAGTTAGTTGTTGGTGTTGTGGCTTTTAGTTAAGTTGTTGTGTTGTGGCTTTAGTTACAGTGTTGGTGTTGTGGTTTAGTTAAGTTGTTGTGGTGGTGGTTTAGTTAAGTTGTTGTGCTTTGTGGGTTAGTTTAGTTGTTGTGTTTTGTTGCGCGTTAGGTTTTTAAGTTGTTGTGTTGTGGCTTTAGTTAAGTTGTTGTGTTGTGGGTTAGTTAAGTTGTGTGTTGTGGCTTTAGTTAAGTTGTTGTGTTGTGGGCTTTTAGTTTAAGTTGTTGTGGTGTGGCTTTAGTTAAGTTGTTGTTTGATTGTGGTTAGTTAAGTTGTTGTGTGTGGGTTAGTAAGTTGGTTGTGGTGTGGCTTAGTTAAGTTTGTGTTGATGGGGTTAGATTAATTTGTTGTGTGTGGGTTAGTGATAAAGTTTTTGGTGTGGGTTTAGTTAAGTTGTTGTGTTGTGGCGTTAGTTAAGTTGTTTTGTGTGTGGATTTAGTTAGTTGTTGTGTGTGGCGTTAGTTAAAGTTGTTGTGGTGTGGCTTTAGTTAAGTTGTTGTGTATGTGGCGTTTAGTTAAGGTTGTTGTGTTGTGGCGTTGAGTTAAGTTTTGTTGTGGTGTGGCTTTAGTTAAGTTGGTTGTGTTGTGGCGTTAGTTAAGTTGTTGTGTTGTGGCGTTTAGTTAAGTTGATTGTTGTTGTTGGTTTAGTTGAAGGTTGTTGTTTTGTGGCTTTAGTTAAGTTGTTGTGTGTGGTTTAGTTAATGATTGTTGTGTGTGATGTGCGTTAGTGATAAGTTTGTTGTGGTGTGGTTTAGTTAAGTTGTTAGGTGTTGTGGGTTGGGTTAGTTAAGTTGTTTGTGTTGTGGCTTATTAGTTAAGTTGTTGTGTTTTTGGCTTTAAGTTAAGTTTGTTGTGTTGTGGCTTTATAGTTAAGTTTGTTTGTGTTGTTGGGTTAGTTGAAGTTGTTGTGATTGTGGCGTTAGTTAAGTTGTTTGTTTTGTGGTTTAGTAAGTTGTTGTTTTGTGGCTTTAGTTAAGTTGTTTGTGTTGTGGTTTAGTTAAGTTGTTGTGTTGTGGCTTTAGTTAATTGTTGTTGTGGTGTGGCCTTAAGTTATTGTTGTTAATTTGTTTTTTGTTGTGGCGTGTGTTTATTCTGAACTTCCGCACCGTAAGTGTTACAGTAATTCCAGCCTATGAATAAATGCATGGATAAGTTTTTATCATGTAGGTTGTCCTGGAAGGAAACTACAGTAGTAGGCCTATGTATCATGTGAAAAAGTTAATGTACATGATGATTCTACAATTTATGATCTTTGGACTTTTGAGTGGATAAGAGACTGAAAGGACCGTGATAACTGCAACCGAAGATATTATTCCACCAATAAGTAAGGTGGATATGATCGACGAGGGTGTCATTATCAGAAATAAGCGTGGACAACGGGAGGCGTGAACGCAGAGTCAGTTTTCTTGATAATGGACACTCGGAGTGCATTATCCGACGCTTATACCATGGTCGGCACTGGAAACTGTTTTGTGGGACATGTTTCTTATTTTTTAATGGTCTGGGCTGGAGTTTGATTTCCTTTTTAAATAAGTTTTACACTGAAACTAGTTCATTCGATTGTTTACGGAAAAAAAAAGAGGCAAGAGGGGAGGAGCGGTCAAACTTTAGTGGGTTGAGTTAACTGTGATTTAAAACTTCAAAATATTGTTTTTAATATTTATCAATTGTACTGGACTTTTTATACAGAGAAATTTGTAACGTTTTAACGCTGTGAGCAATTTTTTTTCCCTCGGAATTTTCACTTTTTGACATAAGTGATGTCTACCGCTAGCAATGACACGGCTATACCCGCCTTGACGCTCTACAACAGGCTTGTGATAACGATGAAGATATTGAGTGGATGGGAACAACAAGAACTCCAGGAAAAGGTGTCTTTGGAGGTGTCTGCCCAAGACCACCAAGTGTCTGCCCAAGATCATCAAGTGGGTCGGCACCACACCCCGGTGAAGAGCCCGATCCGCAAAAAGCATAAGAAATCATCGGAAGAGCCGCCGCCTGGGGAGAGCGGGAAAGACAGCATTTCTATCTCCACTCTCTATGATGTTATCGTAAAGCTGTCTGCAAGCTTGATTCACAGGGCTAGCAACTGGATTCGATGGACTGGAGATTTCAAGAGAATACTGAAGCCGTGCTGAAAGTGAAAGAATCAGTCGACGCTAATACCACTGCGTTAAAGATCTTTCTGAAGAAGTGAATCGCATCAAACCCAGATGGCCGCGCTCCAAAAGGAAACGCTGCTCTCAGAGAGATGTGCTTGGAGCACGCAAGATACAAAAGAAAATTGGACCTGCGGCTCAACGGTGTACGGGAGAAAGAAGGTGAAAATGCTCGGGAAGAAGTAATCAATATTCTGAAGAAATTGTTCCTGTTAGGCATGAACAATTACAGTACGCAGTTGATACGGTACATCGACTGGGCCAGAAGGGACAAGTGACCGACCCAGGCAGATCATCATTCAATTTGCCCAGAGAACCGTGTGTGACCTGGTATGGAAGATGTCCAAGGATGCGAGGATCTGCAGAGAGAGGAGTATTCGCTTTAAACAGGATTTCTGCAAAGAAGACCGTGAAGCCCGTTCCCGCCTCTGGCCGCGAGTGGAGGAGGCACGGAGGAGGGGTCTCAAAGCCTACCTGAGAGATGGATACGCTGTCATCAATGGACGAATTATTAAAGATTAATTTCTTCTGGATCACCCGTCAACGACCAAGCGTATTTTAAAGCGACGTGAAGAGAGAAGAGCCGTGACTGTTCTAGTTTTCATAGCTTCAGTTCACCTGTTAAGACATTTGTTTTTATTCCCCGACGTTTCTCGAAGGTATGTACTCTAGAGCCTGCTGATAGTTATTGAGCGCATTCAGCTGTTTAATGGTATTATCTTTTCTATCTTTAAATGTTCGAGGTTTAAGAAATGGCACAAAGCGTAAGGCAATTTTTTTGTTTTGCAAGGAACAACCCAAGGTTAATTGTTTTTTCTTTCAAGAAACACATTCTACCAAGGATGATTTAAATTTTTGGAAATTACAATGGGGAAGTGGCGACATTTTTCTTTGTCATGGGTCATCCCATTCTGCTGGAGTTGGGATTTTCCTTAATAAATTTGAAGGTAAAGTTTTGGATCAGAGAAGTGATAATGAGGGTCACTGGTTGATGCTAAACATCGAAGTAAATGACACAAAATATATTTTGGTAAACATATATGGGTATAATAATAGAGCTAAAAATAAATTGTTATTCACCAAACTAAAACTTTAATTGAAGAATGGAGGAACTTGTTTTTTACAGATAAAATAATTTTAGGAGGGGACTTTAATGTGGTACCTAACGAAGCTATGGACAGACTTCCAGTGCAGCATAATCTTGCATATTTAAATTATGTGATGACAGACTTTGCTAATCCCCTTAACCTTACTGATATTTGGCGAGCTGCTAATCCAGACAAAATTCAATACACATGGAGTAACAATTCTGGACGTTCCCAATGTTCTAGAATTGACTACTGGTTGATTGCGAGTAATTTAGTACAAACAGTCTCCAGTTGTGACATACTTCCGTCTCCTCTTACTGACCACTGTGCCACTACACTCTCAATTTTACTAATAACGTAATGAAAGAGCCAAAGATGTTTCACTGGAAATTCAATAGTTGCCTGTTAAAAAACTCTCACTTCTGTAATAGAATAAAGTCACTAGTGTCCAAGATAAAGGAAATGACTGAGCTGTCTCCTACTAGCAAGTGGGAGTGGCTGAAGTTCAATGTTAAAAGAATTAGTATGGAAGAGGGTAAAGCAATTGCTCGAATGAGGAAAGAACTTCAGGTCCAAATTATTTCCAAAATAAATTCCTTTAATAATTTACAAGACCTTAGTGAAGATGATGCTCTTGAATTGTCCATGCTGCAAATTAAACTGGACAATTTTTACACTGAAAAAGCTAAAGGGGCCTTTATTCGTTCCAGAGCTAAATGGATTGAAGAGGAGAAAAACATTCTACCTATTTTTTTAATTTGGAAAAAAGCAGACAAAGTAAAAAAATCATAAATAAACTATGTATTAATATACTCTAACTGAAAACAGGATGAAATTAATGAATATTTACGAACTTTTACAAAGGTCTATACACTACTCATTCCTTTAGTCAGGATATAACTTCCTTCTTTGACTTTGTCAAAGATAAAACTCCAATAATTGATAAAGCATTCAAAGATCTAACTGAATCCGAAATTTCACTCGTTGAACTAAATGTGACTGTAAACCAGATGGCTGATGGTAAATCACCAGGCCACGATGGGATTACTATAGAGTTTTACAAATTTTTCTGGAATGACATTAAGGAAATGCTTCTAGAAGCTTTAAAGGAATGTATTGGCAATCAAATGCTATCCCCTACAATGAAAAGAGGAATAATCTCTTTATTACCAAAACCTAACAAAGATATTCTACTGTTAGATAACTGGAGGCCAATCACGCTTCTTTGTTGTGATTATAAGTTATTAGCACATGTGTTTGCAAATAGGTTAAAAACAGGAATAAGTCAGCTTATTGATGAAACACAATCAGCTTTCATTAAAGGACGTCATATTCACCACCATACGCGTTTAATTTTAGATATTCTTGATTATAATTATGTAGTTCCTCATGATAGCCTTATTTTGTTTCTGATTTCTTCAAGGCCTTTGATTCCCTAGAACATCCCTTCCTCTTCAAGGCACTCGAAACATTTGGCTTTGGTTCTAGATTTTGTGATGTAGTTAAGATGCTCTACAGTGACATAAACAGTAATGTAATGCTTAACCAAGGTTTTTCTAACAGTTTTTCAGTAAATCGAGGGATACGCCAGGGCTGTCCGATCAGTCCTCTGTTGTTTATTATGGCAGCAGAGCTTCTGGCCATTTTTCTTAAAAATTCTCCAGACATTGAGGGAATAAACATTTTAAATAAAGAATTCACCATTAGTCAATTCGCGGATGACACAGCTTTATTTCTTAAGAATAAAATATTGTTCCTATAGCAGTCAACAAAATTAACATTTTTTCAAAGGCATCCGGACTGACTTTAAATTTACATAAGTGTGAGATTTTGCCTGTGCATAGCTGTAATCAAGATAATATTGAATCTATCCAGTAAAAAATGAAGTGAAATATCTTGGCCTGGTTATTACTAAAAGCATTTCTGACAGAGAGAATGAAACATTACACCCAGATTAAATGCTGTTAAAAAGGTTTTTAACCATTGGTTGAGTCGGGATCTATCTATTTTAGGTCGCATCTTATTGTCTAAAACAGAAGGTCTCTCAAGACTCGTTTATCCTTGCCACTCGGTTTTTACGTTGCCTAAGATTATTAAGTTATCCAACACAGTTATATTCAATTTTATTTGGAGAAATAAAACTCACTATATTAGCAAATCTCAACTGGTAAAGAACTATGACAATGGAGGCTTGAAAGCACTAAATTTTGAATCTATTATTGCTGCTTTCAGAATGAAATGGTTAAAAGAATGTCTCTCTGCCTCAATCCATATGGTACCATATTCCAAATAAATTATTTAACAAGGTTGAAGGTTTAGATTTTTTTCTTAAATGTGACTTTGATTTGTCCAGAATACCCTTAAAATTATCCCCTTTTCATAGGCAAGCACTTCAATTTGGGAAATTGCTTTTTACTCATAACTTCACTCCTCATAACGCTGTGTTATGGAATAACAGAGTAATTACTATTAACAAGAAATCTTTATTCAAATCAGACTGGCATGAAAAAGGTGTGTGTTTTGTACATGACTTGATGCACTCAAATAGTCAACTGCTGTCCTACGAAGAATTCTTAAACAAATATAGTGTAAAGATTTCAGGTAAGTTTATGAGAAAATACGTAAAGCTATCCTGTACCGTTACTTAGACTTATTCAAAATATATTGCTCTATACGCCATTGTAACAAGCTTGCCTTCTCTAACTATTGACGAAATGAATCTATGGGACAAAAAATGTAACAATAAATGGGTTAGTCAAGCCTTCAATCAAAGTTTTTTTTGTACTTCATGTTAATACTAGACAAGACTTGGGAATCTCTTTTAAAAAAAACCTTTTATTTTTTATCTTTCATACCCTATTTTACCGAAAATGAAAGAGACACATTTCAAGATAATTTCTGGTATATACCCTGTTGCAGACTTTTTACATAAACGGTTTAATTTTGAACTTAATGAACTATGTACTTTTTGCTCAACAGAAAAGAAACAACCGAACATTTATTTTTCAATTGTCGATTTTCTGTGGACTTCTGGACTGCCATGCACAGTTGGGTATCTCTGAATATTCAAAATGTACCCTCTTTGAACTGATTGATATAATTTATTTTATGGACAATTTGGACTCAAAAACCTCTGATATTGTAAACTTTGTAATTGTAATGGGTAAATACTTTATTCACACATGCAAGTGGAAAAGTGCCACTCCTCTTTTTTCTGTTTTCATGAATTATTTTACGGATTACTTCAGGTCCTTAAATGTGCCTCAACTTGAATAAGAAAGCCTCATTAATTTATCACGGTGTTAAAAGTCCTTGCCTTGATGTGCCAAAAAAAACGAAAGTTCACTCTACCTTTTTTTTTGCCAAATGAGTGTACTATATGTCATTGATGTTCATGTGTTTTTCTTTAATAAAAAAAAAAAAGAAAAAAAAAAAAAATCTCAATTGTTTACCGTTACTATGGAAACAGCTGCAGTGGAGTGATATAGAATGTGATTTAACAGTTTTTTTTAACTGGTGTACATTATCACCATGGTATAATGACATATAACCACAGCTTAGTGCTGTGTACAACCATGGACAAAAAATAACAGCTGTTCACCACTGTCATTCTTACATTTACTTTTTCGATTGGTTTGTGCTTTATTACAGCAATAACATTTGGTAACGTTTGACACAAATAAATGTCTTCATGCTTAAACCCATTTTTGGTGTGGCTAACTGGTAAAGTTAGTTTGATATTATCATTCCTAAAGCAGACAAATGGGGAACGACCCCAGAATCAGAACAAACTACGAATTTTCTTCGGGTCAAACGTGCAACATGTCACAAAAACACTTGAGGCACAACACGTGTGTAGCTCCCTCTCTACTGAGCTTTATCATTATTTATATTGATATTAGGCTGCACTATAAATAAGAATGTACTCACGAGTAGGACAGCAACCTGGCTGCCGTGTTAGGAGTCTTTGCCTGGCAAAGATCTGTCGATATCTTTGAAGAGTTTGTGGGAAGTTTCCAGTTCATTGTACTCACTGTCCAGGGATTATACAGGTCTATGGGCGATATCCACTCTTTTGTGATCTTCGTTAATGTTGGCCACGCTGCTCGAGTTGTTCTCGCTGCAGAAATAATAATAATGATAATTAAACCCAAATTAAATTATATTGAGGATGGTAATGACAACTGGGAAGTAGCAAGATCTCAGAATATAATATGTATTAATGCACCTTTATAACATAAAAGTAGCACATTCTTTTGTTCTTTATTTTGCTGTTGTTTTATTTTGTTCTGGTTCATCATTTATTGTTACTTTGCCCTATGTTCCTTTGTTTATGATTGATACCTTGTAAATATTAATGTAATGTTATTATTTTTATTTGGGGTGGGCGCTTATAAGCCTTTGGCTTCAGCCCACTCCCTTTGAGCAGGTTAACTGCTCAAACAAATAAATAAACTAAAACTAAACTAAAATCTAAAGTTTGCCTTCAGAAAGCAGGATTTTCATTACGATAGCTGCTAATAGTTGCGCTGGGCAGCGTTGTTTACTTCTGGGTTCCGGTGTCAACGCGATATTTGATATTTTAATTGAATTTCTTACAAATCCTTGCAGAAATGTTGTTGTTTTATTCCAAAATTAGGCCAAAATGTTCAAACAGTAAGACATCCAACCAAAACCAGTTTATAAACAGCTTTTATTCCTAAAACAGTAGTTTTTGTAAGCATGGATTGACATTTTATTATATGATTTGACACGTGACCTGACGCAGCCGCTCGCTCCGGAGCCCGTTCCAATTAAGCTTAAATGCAGCGGTGAGAGGACACGCCTCCGTTTGGGAGGAGCCACCACCGAGGCCGTCAGCGAGGCCACGCCCTCTCCTATGACGCGATGCCGTCTGTATCTATGGGCTCTGTGATGTCACGTGAACGCAATCTATTCCCATCCCTCGTAGTTACAGAGATATTCAATCAAATCAATCAAAACTTAAAAATTCATTTAAAGAGCACTTTTCATACAAGGTTGTAGTGCAGAGTGCTTTACAGATTAAAAACAATTCCCGCCCACCAAACCACCTGCCCATGCAAATAGAGGCAGACAATAACACTCATACTCACCCCACCCCCTCCCCATAGTCACCATCAACAAATACAAAACATCTGAATAGGCCCTTCAATAACATTTTGACACACACATGACCTACTGATGGATTGTCACAGTCTGTTGAGCATGATACACTGTTTTTCCATATTCTTTGGTTTCCTTCAGGTGGATGAAGATTCAGTGAGTGGAATATGTTTCGTCAGCTACAAAAACTACATGTACAGAGCGGGTTTTGTTTTGGTGCCAATCGGAGTGGTCCTGGTGGTTGGTGGATACTTCCTCATTCGGGGTGAGCAATTCGAGTAGGGGGGTATATCGACATTTTTGATATGGTATTAATTACATTTATTTTGTTATTTATTTTTAGGTGTCATGACATTGTTTTCTATCAAGAGTAACCACCCGGGGCTGTTGAGTGAAAAAGCTGCCAGCAAAATCAATGAGATGATGCTGAGACTTGGTTTGCTATACTACATGATACAACACATACTGTAGATTATAGTTACTATATTGAAATATTGTACAGTATATTGCTATATTTTAGCTTTTCCTTATTATTTTATCCATTGTGTGTTTTTATGATACAGGTAAGGTCGCTTTGGCTATGTCCTCATTACATTCGGCTGCCATTTTTATGATTTTGTAATAAGATTGTAAATATGTGAATAAAATTATAATAAAATCATAATTATGTGAATGATGCAACAGCCAAGTATTTGAATTTATCTTCAAGGTTAGCATATTTTTCACAATGTTCCAGTAGTATCTAAGAAGATACTGTTTGGTATCAAAAGTACGTGAGAAAGCAGCCTGGTATCAGGTTGACCATGTGTAGTAAGACAACAGAGTGAACTGGACGAATGTAAATCAAGGTTGGCCCCGGACTGTCCAGGTCAGACTGGGTATTATTGACATCAGGTGTCCTTGTACAGGCCGGGCCGTCCGATTGGATAAGTATAGTGTGATTCATGTTTTAAGATATGGTGTGATACATGTGTTTGAGAGGTGACGAGCAATATCTGTAACTCCACCTCTGTATGTGTAATATACTGTGGAAAAACCAAATAAAAGGCTGTACCGAAAACAACTCTTTGAGAATGGGTGCAGGAGAACCACTCCGCGTGGCTGTGGTGAACTGCGATTCTCCCTTGCAAGCCAAACAAAGTATTGATCTCTGTGTCGTTTTCTTCTAGTTGAAGCGTTCTCCAGAATTGGAAAACAAAGGTATTAACCCTAATTTTCTGACAGATTTCTTCAACCAGGCTGAATGGGAGAGGAGCTTCAGATATTTTGTTTTGTAAATTCTCAGTCATTCCGTTTATTTATTTATTTTTCTTCAAATTTGCAAATTATTTGATACATTATATACAAATAAAACACTAAGCTAAGTAAATAAACATAGTGAAGTCTAGATTGGTTTAAATATTAAGCTACGTTTCACTTGTTTTGACCAGGTATGATTTAGTCGTGCCTTGACCTAGATTAGATTTTTTTTACGAGATCTTTAGACTTATTTAAATATATTCCAGAAGTGAGCCTTTTTGCCAATAGGGTAATAACATGTGTTTTATGACATTTTGTAAACATTAAGCATTAAGGTTTTATCCTAACAGCACCAAAGCTTTGCCATTTTCACCCGCTGTCTCGCACATCTCCATTCACAGAAACGTGGCTAAGTTGATGTTGTAACTCTCTCAGCCTCCTATGCCACACTATGTAATCCAAATATGGTCTTTCCTTTGTGAAAGGTACCAACCGCCAGGGCTTGTGGGGGATCTTTGGCCAACGGTGCATAGTGGTCCCTCGCTATAAGGCGGCTCACTTTCACGGCCTCGCTGTTTCGGGCATTTTGTTTTAGTACAATTGTGCATGTTTTTGACAGCGTATGAACGCCATACACATGTGTTCTGCGTCCTAAATGGCCAGTCATAGAGTGAGCCATCCTCTTTCGTCAACACATCAGCTGCATCGCAGCCAGTGTCACAAGCAACACAGGCCGGGCCTGAGCGGGTCCGACTCCGCATTTTACAGGACTTTCCCTGGACTCTTCCACGGAAATAAACTCTGCTAGCATGTGGCGCTCGCCTCAGCTAAACACACGTCTCAGTAGCCTGAAACTGCTACGATAAAACTTTGGTCGTAGCTACGATTATCTCTCTCAAGTGAGAAATGTGGGGGGGTGAGTGGGTTTTTTATATGATAATTGTAAAAAATAAAGCTGACTACTTCGCGGATTTCACCTATTGCTGGGTTTCAGGTGACATCAGTGTTCTAAAGTCCTATAATATTATATAGAGAAAAAATAATTTGTTTTTGGTCTTATACAGAGAGATCATGGACCCAGTATTAATGATTTTTGTTATTCATAAATGTTCTTTTTAGATACGACTTGTGTTAAAGCAGTTAATAGGAAGAACTGGCTCCTGTCCCCCACTGGGTACTGCGGCATCATCACATTCTAGAACCTGAAAACAACCAATTGCGGGTTATTTTTAGAACGCAACCCCCGCAATAAATGAGGGACCACTGTATTAAAGAGCAACTAAAGACCAAACTCCCACATCGGCTCGGTGGACCGTGGGAAAAAGCGAGAGGGCGTCGATGGGGGTGCGGTCAGTGCCATGAGAAATCACTGCGGACAGCGTCAAATAAACACAGAACATTCTCACAGTGTGGGGCCGAGTAGCTGACATCTCCACAGTGCGACAAGTGCTAATGACACACACACCTGATATGGATGTAATACAGAAAACCTTCACTGGGTGTGATCGGGGAACAATCTGCTTCTCCGTTCACCGTGTGCTCATGACACCGTGTGCACATGATGTGGAGTTCCACTTTTACAAAAAGTGGAGGTTCACAAAATCAAAATTCCATATACCTTTTAGCCCCGAGGGGACTGTTTTAGTGCAAAATATACTTGTTTATACTAAAATCACTAAAAGTAAAGTATAGGCATTTATATGATATATTGTACCTCTACCACTATGGAGCACTCATTTTTATGATATATGTATTTTCGGGAGGTATTTTTCCAACTCGGAAGACAAACTCTTGGATTAACTTGGATTAACTCCGCCCCCTCTCTCCGCGCATACAACTTTAGCAGTAGTAGAAATATAAATACCACAGCAAAAAGTGAAGTTACTTCACGATGCAGTTATAAGGAGCTGACATGTGCAACACAGCTTCATAAATGGCTAACACGCATTATGACTGACCCCCCCTCCCCTCCCCCCATAATATGCCATAATATGGCTATGTGCACCCGCGGTAAAATGAAAACAATATACTAGTTCTTAGTTAATAATTTAGTAAAGTGATGCAAAATAAATAACTATATTCATATATGTAAATATTACGAACGATAGATATACTAAAATGATTGTAATTATTTTTAACCCTTATGTTATCCTATGTACATTTTTGTACATTTTGCAAGATTTCTTTTTTTCATTTACTGACCATTTTGTCTGTGTTGCAGCTTGAGACGTGGGTTTTGGCAGAAAATGTTCTTTCGAGCCAAATTTTCAGAATCCAGTGTTTGTTTTCCCTCTCATGTCTTTTCTATACGTTCGTTATCCTAGTGTACAAAAATGTACACGCTTTTCAAACTGCTATAAAAAACACATACTTTCATCTTTTTCAAAATGCTTTCCCAAATCTGAAGAATCACTTCTCACCTTCTCAGAACTATCAAACATGTTGTTTATTTTGGGTTTTTAACCCTTTTTCTGCCAGTTTCAAAACAAAAACTCTGAAGTTTGTGTTACAAAACAACATAAAAACCTCATTATCTTTAGAGTAATGAATAGTAGAGAATGGTAGTGGATTTTAGGGCCTTGGATGTGTCAAAGATGAGCCAAAAATGGATTTGGTGCATTTGTACTTTTTCTGTAGTGGACGATTCTTTATTTGAAAATGGCTGCGACTGAAACAGCCCCATTGACTTCCATTATAAACACATGTTTGTCTTTGCTCTTCCAGAGCTGTTTAAAACTTCACTTTTTACAATGTCAGCATTTCATTTGGAAGAAAAAGAATGAATTTGAACATTTTTACTGAATTTCATCAGATTGGACCTCATTCCCATTGTTGGCACATGAATAAAATCACTGTATTTGTTCCTATTGAATATAATGGAAATTAGGCATTTCCAATGGACTATACCTTGAAAACTTCCATTTTTAAATCTCACTGAAATACGGCATAAAATCACTCAATCTGTGACATCAGGGTTTCATTTGGAAGACAATTAGTGAAATTTGACATTTTTACAGTATTTTATAAATTTCAACTTTTTTTTGACAGTTGGCTATGCCAGTGTTGTTTCATATTCGACAGTTTGTAAACTCTGTGTTTATGTGATAACAGGAGCGGAGTGGGCGGAGCCTAAACTAATTTTTAAATTTTTTTTTGGCAAAAATATTAATTAGCAGCTCAAAGTGACCTCAACACACAAAATAACCTGGACAAAGACCTGCAGTCTGGATTTATTCATGTGTTTCCCTCAGGTTTACACCCATGGGCTTCCTTTTCCAAACAGAGACTTTTCTGCTTCAAAACTAAGCACTGATTGTGACACTCTCCACTGAGCTTTTTTGGTGTCTAAGATTTCTAAACTGTAAAAATCTTCACACTAAACATTATTGTCGATAAATCACGTGTTAATTTTAAAATTATTCATATATTTTATAGGAAACACAAAGGCAAACAAATCCTATTGTTTCCCCCTCAGCCACAGCTTCAGTATAAGCTGAATGAAGATACATGCATCTGTGTACAAAGTTAGAAAAGTGGAACATTCTGAAATGCAGTGGAAATGTCAAATTCAACTCCTTTTCTTCAAAATGAAATGCTGACATCACAGATATGTTACTTTTTTCCTCTATTGCAGTGAGATTTAAAATCTGAAGTTTTATGGCAGAAAAGTCCCAGGTTCTGCCAGGGCCCCATTATATTCTAATGGGAAAATACCACAATTTCATTCACCTGCCGACAATAGGAACAAAGTCCAAACTGAAAAAATACAGTCAAAATGTCAAATCTGACTCTTGTTCTTCAAAATAAAATGCTGACATTATAAAATATATGACTTTTATATGGTGATAGGAGAGCAAAGAAAACTGGAAGTCATGCATTTCTTTATAATGGAAGTCAATGGAGACAAGAACATTTTGACATAAAGAATCGTCCACTACAGAAAAACTACAAATGCAGTCAAATCCATGTTGGTTCTAACTTTGTCACATCCACACATCCACCAAAGCCCCAGCTCTATACTGTTCATTATTATAAAAAATAATGAGGTTTTTATGTTGTTTTGTAACACACACTTCAAAGTTTTTGTTTTCAAACAGGCAAACAAAGGGTTAAAAACCCCAAATAAAAATGTCTGGTAGTTTTGAGAAGGTGAGAAGTGATTCTTCAGATTTGTGAAAAACTTTTGAAAAAAGATGAAAGTATGTGGTTTTTATAGCAGTTTGAAAAGCGTGTACATTTTTGTACACTAGGATAACGAACGTATGGAAATTAAAGGATGACACAAGGGTTAATGCATTGCAATGCATTATTACAACTATACACTGGGGTATATCTTCTTGACTTGTCTTAAACATATATTTATATGCAAGATTGACACTGACAAATGCATTGGGTTATGGGCACTATGACCAAATACTCATGCGTATGGGGCTACTGTATCGATCACCTAGGCACAAACCGATACCCTAGTTCACGTCATTGTGTATGTAGGGATGGGACGATAACCGGTTTCAAGGTATACCACGGTATTAAAATGCTACGGTATCACTACCGTGAAGATTCCCTGTCTGACGGTATTAAAAATGCTTGTTTTATATGCTATTTTTGCCACACAAAAAGCTGCACTCCGTGCAAACCCCCGCTCTTCTCCTCCGCTGCTCCTCACCTGACCCTACCGGCGCAGTCCCTCTCTCTCGGCCGTCAGCCTGTTGAACACGGCCCGTAGCAGCAGAGTAAAGTCACTGTCCCCCGTGAACATGAACACTGCCGCTGAGATGCAGCTTTGTTTGGATTTGTCGCATTAAAAGCTGCCAAGTGCGGCTAAGAAGCAGCTGTTTAGCGCTTTAGCTCTGTAGCTCGCATTACGCTAACCTGTTAGCTTTGTGGTTTGGATTGTTCATTGTCCAGTACATCGTTCATCAGACACGCTCTAGACAACACGGTTTTACGTGTTATTTTTCAGAAGACGCTCAGCCTTCCTTTGCCAAATGCTCATCAAAGACGCACTGATGTTCATTTAGCTACAAACTCCGCTTGCTGTCAAACGCCGCCAGGGCTACTACTACTAGCTACTACGTGATGTAAACAAACCTACGCGCTACTCCACTAAACTTCTTTTTAACAGTATATGCACTAAATTCTGCCCAAACAATAATCTGATGCATCGCATAGGCAGATAACATGATTATTCTTTACCCTCTAGGTACTGTAGGATAAGGGTTAGACATAGGTGGAACCTTTACCTGATGCAGTTTGCTAGTCGGTCAATTATTAGACAAGCACTCAAGTTTGTTGACCGCTTGATGCGATACTTTTGTATACTATTAGGATTATTATTTATTTTTTTATATGAAAAAGGTTTTATATGAAAAAAATATCACTTCCGGTTCCGGTGCACGGTGGTTGTGCGGAGCTCTGCTTGTGGCTCCGTTTGTGACGTTTGATATCTTGGATTGCCTTGGATTATAAATTTGGTTTGGTTACGGATTTGGTTACGGTTAAAGGAATATGGACATTGGCAGTAAAAGGAATAAGGACATTGCAGGTATTGACAAAGAACATCTGGAAGAGTGTGTGTGAGAAGCTAGCTAGCTAGCTAGCTCTGCTACAGCTAGTTGGCTGCCTCGCCAGACCAGCATACAACAACTAGCTAGCCCGATGCCTATACCACCAAAAACTCGAGCTATGGAGGAGGTGGAGGATATTAAAAAAGCGCTGGACTTTCTCTCAAAGGACGTAAGTGATATAAAGGATAAACAGGACAAGATTCTGAAACTTGTCGAGGAAGTATCGGAGCTACGTGTGCGTATAGAGGAAAAAGACAAAAGGATATCCGTGTTGAAAAAAAAGTAGAGGATCTAGAACAATATTCAAGACTGAACGATGTTATTGTGACTGGACTGAAAATCAAGCCCCGCTCATATGCACACACTGTGGTGGCGGGCAGCGGGGGAGAGCCCAGTGAACAGGAGGTGAACTCTGCAGAGAAGCAGGTTGTGGACTTTCTCGTGTCCAATAACATACATGTGGACGCGAATATGATTGAGGCCTGTCATCCTCTCCCCACGAGGGACAACATTCAGCCAGCTGTGATCCTGAGATTTGCCAATCGAAAACACAAGATCGCATTGATGAAGCAAGGAAAAAAACTGAGGTACACAATTTTTCTGAATGATCACCTGACTAAAAGAAATGCGGACATTGCTAAAAAAGCCAGATTTTTGAGGAAACAAAATAAAATACAGAACACCTGGGTTATGAATTGTAAAATATACATTAAACTTAATGGACCACCTGAAAAAGCTAAAGTATTGGTTATAAGAGACATAGAAGAACTGAAAAGGTATGAATGAATCCAGTAGTGGGTCAAGAAGATAAGGGGGAAAAAAATAAATAAATAAGTAAATAATAATAAATAAATAAAAAAAAATATATATATATATATACAAACAATATATGCGTATACTTATACAATGACATCCAATCATACTACATATACTGCTGATAGCAGTGATCTAGGATTACAGCAAAGGATCTTGGATTATGAGCTCTTAGAGCTGAAAACTTCAGAATACACCGAGCATAATGTACTAGACTTGGAGGATCAGATAGACCCAGATAACCTCTTTTAACATCTAATGCAATTAATTGCAAATACTACACTGACAATGAATTCAACAACTCTATTAAAACAGAAGGGAAATTCTCAATTATCCATTTCAACAGTAGAAGCATGTACGCGAATTTCGATGCAATAAAAGAATACTTACAACAGTTTGAACAACCATTTAGTATCATTGCAATATCAGAAACATGCTTTAATGAGGATAAAGGCATTATGTTTGAGTTAAACAATTATACGTTAAACTATGTAAACAGAACTAATAAAGGGGGAGGAGGAGTTGCTATATACATCCTTAAGAAATTGAAATTCAAAATATTAGAAAATATGACCGCATCAATAAACAACTACTTGAATGCTTATCAATAGAAATTATTAATGAAAAAAAGAAACATAATAGTTAGTTGTTTATACAGGTCACCAGGCTCATGTGTGGAGATATTTACAAATTGGGCAGAAAAAACATTCTCAGAAATAAGTAACAAGGTATTATTTATCTGTGGGGATTACAATATTGACTTGTTAAATCCAAATAAACACAAGACAACTGATGAGTATATTAATCGCATGTACAGTATGAGTTTATACCCGACTATCACAAGACCTAGCAGAATTACAACGCACAGTGCAACCTTCATTGACAACATCTTCACTAATAATATGCAGTTCACAAATACCAGCGGTCTAATGATTTGTGATATAACGGATCATCTGCCCGTATTCACGGTGTATGATGATAATGAGTTAGATCAAAAATAACCTCAAAATATTCTTATAAACGCGTAAGAACTGAAGACTCAATATACTCACTTCATAGTGACTTAATAAAACAAGATTGGAACGAGGTATATAACAAGAATGATGTAGATAGTGCTTATGATACTTTCATGGAAATTTTTAGTATAGCATACAATAAACACTGTCCAATTCGGCAATTTAGTAAAAACAGTAAAACGACAAAATGTCCGTGGCTAACCAAGGGTTTACAAAATGCTTGTAAGAAGAAACTCTCTATATAGACAATCATTAGATTAAGAACAGATGAATCTGAAAGCAGATATAAAATATTTAAAAATAAACTGACCAATATATTAAGGAATAGTAAGAAACTATATTATACCAATCTATTATATAAAACAAGAGCAACATGAAAGGGGTATGGGGAATACTAAACACTATAATCAAAGGTAATGCAAAAAATAATTCATATCCAAACTATTTCATTGATGGGAACAATGACAATCATAATATGAATGATATTGTGGAAAAGCTTAATAGTTTTTTTGTAAATGTTGGACCAGATCTGGCAGCAGAAATTCCTGAGTGTAGTAGCAACGAAATGGAGTCATTGATAGACAATAATTCAAAAACCATGTTTTTGTCTGGAGTAACTGAAACAGAAATAATAGATGTCGTTAACGGGTGTAAGAACAAATCATCTACAGATTGTTTTGATATAGATATGACACTAGTTAAACAAATTATATATAGTATCGTGAAACCATTACCTATATATGCAACTTATCGTTTCAAACAGGAACATTCCCAAATAAAATGAAAATTGCAAAAGTTATACCTATACATAAAAATGGGAACAAACACATCTTCACTAACTACAGACCTGTCTCTCTGCTCCCCCAGTTTCCAAAATCTTAGAGAAACTTTATAACAGTAGAATGGATAATTTCATAGATAAGCATAAACTAATCAATGAAGGTCAGTACGGGTTTCGAGCAGCAGGTCAACTTCAATGGCCATAATCGATGCAATAGAAGAGATTACTAATAGCTTAGAGGGAAAGAAACATGCAGCTGGAATATTCATTGACTTGAAAAAAGCATTTGATACACTTAATCATTCTATATTATTAAAAAATAGATAGATACGGCATAAGGGGAGTGGCTTTGAATTGGATTCAAAGCTATTTAACTGGGAGACAACAGTATGTGAAGATGGGGGAGTTTACATCAGGTTATTTGGACATTGGTTGTGGGGTCCCACAAGGATCTGTCTTAGGACCAAAGTTGTTCAATTTATATATTAATGACATTTTAATGTGTCAAAATTATTAAAATTTGTCATTTTCGCAGATGACACAAACATTTTTTATTCTAACGACAATTATAGTAATTTAGTAACTAACATAAATTGTGAACTAAGGAAATTGAAAACATGGATGGACATTAACAAATTGTCCCTCAACTTAAATAAAACAAAAGTAATGTTCTTTGGTAGTTATAATGGAAAACCAGACCCAGTAAATATAGACGGTGTAGTCTTAGATACAGTATCTGAAAGTAATTCTTAGGAGTCACCATTGACAGTAAATTAAGCTGGAAACCACACATAAGTCACATACAAGGTAAAGTCTCCAAAAGCATCTCATCATTAATAAAGCAAAGTTTTTCTTAAATTACAATGCATTATTTCTATTATATGGTTCATTAGTTTTGCCATATCTAAATTACTGTGTAGAAGTTTGGGGCAATAACTATAAAAGTTCATTACACCCCTTGTTATACTCCAAAAACGGGCTGTAAGAATTATACACAAAGTAGGATATAATGATCACACTAATATATTATTTCTGCAGTCTAAACTGTTAAAAATGTCAGATTTAGTTGACTTCTCTACTGCCCAACTTCTGTTCAAAGCCAACAAAATGTGCTACCTGCAAGGATACAAATGCTTTTACACGAACAGAAGGGGGATATAACTTGAGGGGGTGTGATAACTTTAAGATTCAAGCAGTGTCTTCCACAGGAAAAGTATGTGTGTGTCTGTATGTGGAGTTAAACTCTGGAACAAATTGGGGGCAGAGCTCAAACTATGTCCAAATATTCATCATTTCAAATCAAGATATAAAAAAATGGTATGGTCAAAGTACCAGAAAGAGGAAATGGGACTTAATTGCTAATGGTGTTACATAATAATACCATTACTGGTATTATTATTATTATTATTATTATTATTGTATTATTGTTATTATTGTTATTATTATTGTAAGAGGATATAATATTTAATTTAGTAAATAATAAATAACTAGGTGACTATATTGTATTAGTAATATCTTACTATAGCTATTAACTATACTGTGTGTCTTGACTGTATTTTGTTTTGTATTTTTGTTTGCTGTTGTTTTCTTTCTTTCTTTTTCTTGTCTTCTTTATTTTATTAATCATAGCTATTTAAAATGTATGTGTCATATTAGTATAAGAATGATTAGGAGGGTAATTGTTATTGCCATTGTTATTACTATTGCTGTTGTGTTATCAGCATTTTTTTAACAGCCCAGGATAAATACCTAACAATTTATATATTATTCTTAGAATCAAATTTAATCGATCCAGACAGCAGTATTGCTATGATGCTGATGGTAATATAAAGGAATTAAATTCTTACAATTAAAACATGCACATATCCACGTTCTCTGCATTCAACATAACTCGTAGTACAGGGCAGACATGTGGGGCCGGCTGCTCGAGGAAAGCCTCTTCTGGCAGCAGACTCCTAAATCTTGTCTCTTTTAATGCACAGTATAGGACACTTAATAAATGATGGTCCTGTTGCTCGGGGCTGCTCCCCTCTGGCAGCAGGTCCAGACACAGGAAAGAAAAAAGAAAAGTCCCGAATCCTTTTAACACACATCATTAAGACTACTCTTGTTATCATGAGCATCAATCAGTCTGCGATCATTGTGCCTTCATGAATAAATGTGGAGTATATTATGCATCATTCAAACACTTTGACACAGAGTAATGCTATATGGCTGTAATGGTGATGGTGAATAACAGTAATACCAACATGGTAATAAATGGGTATGGAAACAAAATTATAAACTTGTTATAAAGTGTAACATACTATGAATGTTGACTAATCTGTAAATATGTAACCAACTTAATTGTTTTGTAAGATACTAAGAACTAAACATTGTTACTGTTGCAACCACATTATTATTTAAGTTATGAACAGGGGTGTGAGTCAATAAGCTTGTCTTCTTCCCACTCCTTTTCGAGCTAGAATGTTAATTATTTTTTCTTTTATCATATTTTTTCTGGCTTTGTGCCTGTGTTGTGTGTTGTGTAGCTCGAAATAAATAAAAAAAATCAATCAATCAATATGAAATTGAATGCACAGACTACTTAGTAAGAAATCAAGCAGCAAATTATAATGGCAAGCCTGCCTTTGGAAGTTTTTGGGTAGACATCGAACAAATAGCATCTGGCATCGGTCGAACTACACCGAAAAGTGATCTTACACACCGTTTGCCTTGCCGGGTTGAGGGAGGAGTGTGTCTACGAGACGTGAAACCTTTGGGAGTAGTCTCGTGTTTGTCGCTGCGGTTAAACGAGGCCGATGCTTTGCTTGAGATGGCAGAGAGCAAAGAAACGCGTTTGTCACTGCGGTTAAACGAGCAGTCGCGCTTTTGCCCGAGACGGCAGGGACCAGATAACGGCCAGGTTTATCCCCACCCCGAAAACACCTCAGTTCTTGGACTTGATCGAGTTCTTGGACCCAGGATCGAGTCCAGACCAAGGTGAGCCACCCAACGGAACATTCTCAGGATCAACGGCAGCGTCTCGCGAGGCGCGCATGGTCCGCATTCCACCAAAGAACCTCACTGACTCCCAGACCAAGGTTTGAGGACCGTTTGTGGAGTTTTTCCAACGGATTTGAGCGCACGTTAAAGGGGCCTACGTTGAACTCAGAACATATCACAATTTAAGTTTTGCTAAGTTTTTGGACAATTAGAAGCCATTTTCTTTTGTTATTGCTTGCAAGCCAAATTGTTCACTGGATCCTTTTGATAATTGTTTTATTTATGTATTAAAGGGTACCTATGGTGTCATTTTTAAAGTGACAAACGTGTTTGAAAATTGAAAAGAGTGAATAATATAAACCTGAAACAAGAATAAACTTAAATTAAAGTAATTTAAGAATAGGTTTAAATTCAAAACACTCAAAAGTAACTAAATGACCGGTCATAAATGAAACTTGTTGAAATAAATGAAACAAGTGAAACATACCTTTTTTATTGAACTCATCTCAAAGTTAAAACAATATAAAGGTGTAACGGGTAACTAACAGAAGTGCCAGTATTAATGTTTGATGTTTGTCTGTCCTTTATTGTCTATGTTAAGTAAATTGCCGGCTTTTTCCATTTAAACTTATTGACTTTGGCTCTCATTTTGAATTACACACCACTTCTTTCGAATCTAGAACTGGTCCATACCCTACAGTCCTTTGCCTAACAGAGTAGTTGTTAAAAATGCGCTGGGTTAAGGCGGGGGTTAAGAGGTTAAAAAAAAAACTCAATGAGCCCACTGCATGGCATTTGCAATGTAACGATAAAGTGTCAGAAATGGAGATAAAAATCCATCGTTGTCTTTTCTATTTGCATTAAATGTGTTTCTGTGCATGATGATTGGAGGCATAAAGCACAGGAGCAGCGCTTCAACAGCCGCTCGGCCGGAGGAGCTCAGCCCTGCTCTTCATCTCTATTGGAGGTACGCCACATGGAAACCCAACACAATCCATTTCAGTCAATTATATCACCGTGTTCGTCCATTCAGGCGTATTTGCTCCGACGCTGTTCTCAAAGACGTTTGGAAATGTAGTTTGTGAAAGTTGTATACCAGGAAACACCAGCGTCCCCTTCATCTGCAAAGACTGTCACTACGACTCTGTAAGGTCACTTTGAGCTTTGGGAAATCCTATCCACTATATAAATCCTACAGAGTCAAACAGATCCACAGCTGATTGTGTCCCACATTGAGTAAGTGTGCACACATTGTATCGTATGTACTGTAAATAAGAAGGACACCAGCTGGATTTGACCAAGCTAATAGGTAGTAGCCTCTCATTGGATAATTCCTACACATTCAGCAGTTCTGGGCCCACTAACTGAAGTTTACTGGCTTCCTCAATGACCATTTTCCCCCTGATGGCACAGGCATGTTATCTAAAATCCATCTGATCAGGCTGTGTACTGCATGTAACAGAAGTTACTTTACATTACTTTACATTACTTTACATTACTTTACTTTTAAACAATTTTAGAGAATAACATTCTTTATGTGCTCCTGTTTGAGATGCTTTCAGAAAGTTAGAGCAACAGCTAGTCCTCCCCAGGACATTTTTAATAAATCAGATTCAATTGAGTACAATCTGGTGTATTTTAGGCAACAATATGCTGTTTAAATAAGCCTTATGCAAACTGTCTACATTTGATTACTTTCCTGATTTTTATACAGCTGCAATTTGACTACTTTTAATATTTATTCTATTTATGTATTGCTTTTATGTACTGTCAAAACCCTGTGTAAGTGTTTTCCAGTGGCCCCCTCAGCTTCTCCCCATGGGGCCCCAGTCCCTCTGCTGGCCGTGTCAGCTCTGCCCCTGTTCTTCCTCCGTCTGTAGCTGCACTTCAGTGAGGAGGAGACACAGGCTGCAGACAACTCTAAAGACTAAACTTATCCAGGAATCATGACGTTTTTGTTGCTTTAAACCGGGCAGATTCAGAGGATCAGATCAGAGGAAAGATTGTGCCGTAACCTGCACTGTTTTGTCACCTTTTCTATTCATTATGCATCCTAAATGACTCTCTATAACCGGAAAACATGAGGCAGATTGTTATGAAATAAAAAGCAGGAAGAGTAGACTCCGTTTATGGATCAGTTTATGTCCGTTAAAGTTGATGATTTCATGATAAAGGCTGTTAGATTGAGGTGCATTAAACCTGTGCACACGGGGAGTTGACTGAGTGATTATTTCTCCAGTTTCTCTCTGAAGAGTGGACTTCTGTCCAGCGCAGCTTCAGCAAATTCACAATATTCCCTATACGCTCTTTTTTGGTGTTGATTGTCTTTCAGACATCCCGAGGGTCGGAACTCAGTACGGAGGGTTCCGGTACTTTAGCCCCTGGTCAGGTTCCAGCTAGTTAATTTGCATATGCACAACTTACTGCGAGCCTGGGAAGTATTGGTACTGTTATACAATACCAATCTGCCCAATCAAAATGCCCATGCCATCAAGGGAATCAAGATCATTTTAAAAAGCCTCCTTTATGGAATAACCTGGTCGTTTAACGTGCCTTAACAAGTGCATTTTCTTCAGTTCGGCTTTACCCAAATCTCAAAGCTTCTGGGCTGGAGCTTACAGCCTATAGGCCTAAGTAACGCCTCATTTGAAAGCTAAGACCCACAAAACTGATGTAAATGGATCTTTTCCCTGCATTGTTGTCGTCACTTTTTCACATCTTTTTCATCTCATTTTCGCCACTTTCTTGTTGAGTTTTTGTCATGGGTCATGTTTATGGCTTTTTTATTGCATTTGATTGCGTTGATTGTGGCTCTATTTTGTCACTTTGATGCTTTTTTATGCTCTTTATCTTCTTGTTTGTGTCGCTTTTTGACACTTTTTTCAAGAAGCTTTTAAATTTGGGTAATGCCAAACTAGAGAAATGTGCTCAGTTGAGTTTTTATTGAAAATGCATGGGCTTTTCTTGCTAATTAAACATCCTGGTAGTGTCCTTTTTGTGCCTGACATTTTTGAAGTGAATCGTAGGCATCACTAACCTTGTGTAATGTGGCAGACCTCTTGTGTACACTATCGCTGGGCTGCTGCCGGCGGCGTACCTCATCAGGCTGATCTTCACCCTCAAGACCCACTCTCACATCTACGACATCCACATCCACATCCACATCCGGGATGTTTTCCGAGGGCGGAAATCGCCCAGCTCTAGTTGCAGTTTGTTTATTTTCTAATATTATCTATAGCAGTACCCCGCCTGGAAGCCCAAACCTTCCGTGTGGAGGGTTGACCTGAATGAACTGGAGTCTTGTTGTTGGGGCTTCGTGCTCCTGGTAGGTCCCCATGCAAACAGTCCTAGGTGGACGGGTCGACAAAGAGCGTTCAGAAGCCCTTATCAGAGACGAACAGGCCTGAGGGGGAGGGAGAGAGAGATGGGCAGAGGGGAGAGGGAGAGGAGGGAGAGAGGGGATAAAGGAGGGAGAAGAGACGGGCAAGGGAGAAGGAGGAGAGGAGAAAGAGAGGAGAGAGGAGAAAAGGGGAGAGAGAGGCGGAGAGTGGAGAAAAGAGGAGAGAGAGGGGAGGGAGAGAGAGGGAGAGAGGGAGGGAGAGAGGGGTCGAGAGAGAGGGAGAAGAGAGAGCGGGGGAGATGAGGAAGGGAGGGAGGCGAGAGGGGAGAAGGAGGAAGAAAAGAGGGCAAGGAGAGAGAGGGAAGAGGGAAAGAAGAGGAAGAAAGGAGGGAGAGAGAGATGGCAGGGAGGAGAGAGGGAAGAGAGGGGGAGAGAGAGAGAGGAAGAGGGGAAGGAGAGAGAGATGGCAGAGGGGAGGAGAGGAGGGAGAGAGGGGAGGGAGAAGGGAGAGGAGGGAGAGAGGAGGAAGGAGGAGAGGGAGGGAAGGAAGAAGGAGAAAAGGAAGAGAGGGGAGAAGAGAGAGAAGAGAGGAGAGAGAGGGAGGAGAGAGGGAGAGGGAAAGGAAGAGGGGGAGAGAGAAGAGGAGAGAGGGAGGACGAGGGAGGGAGGTGTGGAAGAGGGGGGAGAGAAGGAGAGAGGAGGGTGGGAGAGAGGAGGGAGGAGGGGAGTGAAAGGAGGAAAGAGGGAGAGGAGGAGGAGAGACGGGAGAGGGAGGGAAGAGAGAGAGACGGATAAGGGGAGAGGGAGAGAGAAGGGGGAGAGGAGAGAAGTGGGACAGAAAGGAGGAGAGGGGGGGAGAGAGAGCGGGAGAGAGGAGCGAGAGAAGCAGGGGAGAGAGGGAAGAAATGGGGAGAAAGGAGGAAGAGGGGAGGGGGGAGAAGAGAGCGTGGAGAGAGGAGCGAGAGAGAGCAGGGAGAGGAGGGAGAGAGGAGGAGGGAAGGGGGAGAGAAGGAGGGAAAGAGGGGGGAGGGGGAGAGGGCGTTAGAACCATGAGGCGGGTCTGATTTGTTGGGGGCTTCGTGCCCCTCGTAGGGTCTCCCATTGCAAACATGGTCCTAGGTGACGGGTCAGCAAAGAAGTGGTTCATGAAGCCCTTATGTTTAGAACAACAGCCCGAGGTGGAGGGGGAGAGAAGAGGGGGCGAGGGAGGATGGCCGAGGAGGGAGAGGAAGGGAAGAGGGAGGAGAAAAGGAGGGAGGGGGCGAGGAGAGAGGAGAGAGAAGGGAGGAGGAAGAGGGGGGGAGAGGAGGGAGAGAGGAGGAGAGAAAGGAGGGAAAGGGCCGGAAGAGGAGAGAGAATGAGGAGAAGGGGAGAGGAGGAAGGAGGTAGCAGAGAAAGGAGGAGAGAGGGAGAGAAAAAGGAGGGGAGGAGGGGGGGAGAGAAGGAGGGAGAGAGGGGAGGAGAGGAAAGGGAGGGAGGAGAGAGGGAGGAGAGAAAGGAGGAGAGAGGGGAGAGAGAGGAGAGAGAGGGGGGGGGGAGAGGGGGGAGAGGGCCGGGAGAGAGGGGGAGAGAAAGGAGGGAGAGAGGGGGAGAGAAAGGAGGGAGAGAGGGGGAGAGAGAGGAGAGAGAGGGAGGGAGAGGGGGAGAGAGGAGGGAGAGAGGGTTAGAACCATGAGGCCGTCCTTCTGTGGACCCACCACCTGCAGGGGGAGCCAAAGGGGCTGGTGTAGCTCCAACAGCTGCCTCCACGACCCAGAAACGGACAAGTGGAAGAAACTGGATGGATGGCTCTATAGCAGTAGTTCTTAAAAAAAAAACTACTGCGTTACTGAGTAACATGTTGGACGTAAAAGTCTGATTAATGTTTTAGTGGTGATAAAATAGATGAAAGAAGAAAATCAAATAAAGTGAAAATTCTGTCTTTAAAAATTAGATGAACTAAATAAGTGACATGATATGATTCAAGAAAAGGATCTGAATACATGTGTAATTGCAGAAACTACCAATAAGGAAGAACAGTATAAAATGATAATTTGTGAATAGCAAATGAATAAACAATAAAAAAGTGAGACTGACAGAGAGTATGAGTCAGTTCCATTAGGTGAAGTTGAGCTGCAGGAAAGGTAGACATACTGATGTCATGTGTGCTTAAGTTTAGAAGAGAGAGACTCAGACTGAAGCAGGCGGCGTCTCAGTGTGTGTTGGAGGCCTTGAAGTTTCCAGTTCCATTGAACCCGAAGAAGAGTGATGATATCACTTAACAAGCCTATACAAACTGTGTTATAGTACTGAGTACATTACTGTAACTAAAGGCACGCACTATACCTGATTGTATTTCTAGTACCAAAACAACATTTGTTTGTCCTTTAGTATATTGTAAACTCAAACATTGGTGTGGGAAAACCACTTTACATCTAATTATAAAACATTTCATGAACTTCAGGAGACTTTTCTAGCATTTCTGTGAATGTGAGCCTGAAGTGAACCTCCAAGTTGTGAAATTTGCTTATTAACTTGTCCTTGTGACGAATTTGAATGCTACAAATATGTTAGGAAATAGTATTGAGTTTGGACCACCACTAATATTTTTATTTATTACAACGTGACCCTGCTTCCATCCATTGTCTTCCACTTTTCCATTGCTGGGTCAAGATTCAGATTCCTCTGAAGTGGGCGAATGAAAATGGTGGCATGACCAATCTGAGTTTGTGGATTCTTTAGATATCTGGCATTGTAGCCAGGGTGCGATTTGCTGGGGGGGATGGGGGGATTTTCCCCCCTTCTGGTTTTCTTGTCCCCGTCTCTGTTTATTTTATCCCTATCCCTACTTCTGCTGTATTACTGTATTAAACGTAGGGGGGATAGAATTGTAAAATTGGCTTTGCACCTGCTGGCCATTTGATTTAATTTTACATGAGACGCGGGTGATCTCTGCTTTAGCGGCTTTGATGCGCACGGGTCTGCAGAGAGCGAGGGTCTGCGGAGTTAGAAACACTCATGGTTCGCATGTCTCGTCACCAGTACCAGGATTTTTGCAGAACTTTGCAAATAGGTGTTTTTTCCCCCTCTCTTATGGAATGCCTGAAAGCTGACGCGCTCCCGGGATGGGCACTGGCCCGGGGAACTATATTGTGAGACTGGACTTATTAAGTGTAGCCTGTAAGGCTACTGCATGTGTCATTTCTGATGAATGAATATGCACAGGGAACTGTGTTATGTATCCTGATTGACTTTATGATCAGTTACATCTATTTTTGCACACATACAGAAATGAGCTTGAAATGAACAGGACTGGCGAGTCTTATCCCCTCGCGCTCTCTCTCTCTCTCTCTCTCTGCGCAGAGCGCTGCAGGAGAGGGACAGAGAAGTCGCGCACAGACGCACATGCCGTGGAAAAGCGTTCTCTGGACCACAAGCAGCAAAACGCTGCTTATTTTACGTCAAAAAACCCGCTGTAAAGATGATAGACTGAATCGTGGCTGAACTATGAATGCGCGCAGGCGGCAATGAGTGGCGGCAACCGCCCCAACCCGGCCCGCGATCAAAGGAGACTTTTATGACCGGACCCGATCCGCGGGCAGCCTGCGGGGACCGCGGAGGATCCTGTAACCCGCGCAACCCGTGCGTTAATGCCCCCAGCTATGTGTGACACCCAGCGCGTGTTAGTTTGACAAACAGGATGAGGAACCTTTACCACGGTTCTGATTCGGTTCTGAAAGTGCCAGCCGTGCGCATACATGTGCATGCTGTAACATTTCCAGCTCTGGCCCTCAAAAAGAAAGACACCTGTCGCCCTGGTCACACTACATTGGTTACCTAAAGTTTGATCAAGAGTTTTCCAAAACGGCCCAACTCCCTGAGCCCCTTCAGTCGTCTATGCACAGGCCATTTGAAGTCTCTCATCTCCTGTCTTCCTCGCTGCTCCTCACTGAATATAATCCAAAACTATACAGAGGAACACGTAACATAGGCCTGTGCGTCTCATATATAAATATCTGCCTCGGAGTAGGCTATAGGCTGGATCATTACGCACTGAATTGGGCTATGCGCGCTTATATTCAGCCAAAAACACACAGGCACGGACGCCCTGCACACAGCGGCATCAACTTCACCCTGCGCTCCACACATACTGAGCTACTACTAGACAGTTAGAACACATCTTACAACACTGGGTTTTTAAGTTTAACAGCTTAAAATGTATGTGCTTTTTATGCAATAAAGTGATTGAGTAACTATCCCCCTTCTGTTTTTTTGACAAATCGCACCCTGATTGTAGCCATCATTGGACAGGGGATAATGGTCAGCTTCTGACTTCTTGTTGTTCCAGTAATCTTTAGTAATTCAAATCCACCCCCTTGCCTGAGTTTTGGAAATTCATTTAAAAGAAATTAATTTGCATTTGTCTGACTACCTGAAAAGAGAAGACAGAACACAGGAGCCAAATTAAAATCTCCTTTCTAGTACATTCAGTGCAGTGCCCATTTAAAATGTGCCTATTTGGATAAAACATGTGGAATCTATGAGAACTATTAAAGTTTAAACAAATATTACTCAGCTGTAACATGCATGTGATAGCAACACTGTCAATGAACACATACAGTAAATAGATAGATGACAGATATTAAATTGAAATTCAGGTTATGGCTAAATAGAGGCATACCATATATAACCTAGTTTATTTAGATGCCTGTTAAATATTTTCACATATTTAGGCTGAATACACGGTAAATATTAATGGATTAAATGTATAATATTACATTTAATCAACTTCTGCTTTACTAAAGTGTTTGGACTGTACCACATCCAGTCTCTTTCTGAGATATTAACTTAATATCTTATGTGCCATAATTTAACCACGACAGGAACCTTCCGAGCTTATATTTAATGTAAACAGCGCCAAACCCGCCTTATGTAACTTATTGCTAACTGAGGCAGCCATGAAAACGGATACATAGGTTAGGCCCATTATATGAAAATATAAGGAGGGCCGTGGCTACATACCTTGAAATGTCAGACGCTTCTTGCCTAATCCTTCAGAGGCCAGCCTTTCTTTGACATGTCGAGGGCGCACTAGATCCATATTTATATTGTCGAAACAACAGTAGATATGTGTGTAAGAACTGAGGTGTCTGGGTCCGGGCACAGCCAGGGATCTGCGACTTGACAATCTTCTCCCTCCTTGTTGATATGGTCCAAACAGTCGTGAAACCTCGGCTAGAATAAAGTGACAAGTAGCGTTATGAAATACATGAAACATCTACAAATTATAATGTACGAGTGCAATAAACACAAGGGCAATTTCCAAAACCTGCCATCAACAGTGTGTCTTGGGGTCATAGTGTGTGAGGGCTGAGGAGAGGCGCTATGCTGGCGGTCGGCGCTGCACAAAAATGCAATGGATTTAGCAGATATGCCAGCTTTCTATTAAGTTAAACTGTCATTTTAGCTTAACGGAGAAATTCATTCATCTATCTGACACATAACACAAACAGACTTACTGTTTTCAAGCCGGTTGGCCACATCACGCAACAGGTCCGCCAGCGATGTACCGCTTCCGCTTGAAGTCATCACTAAAACTGAGCAGTTAGCAACGACCTTGGAATAATTTTGATAGCTATAGATTGCTTCTGTCTGGTTCCCCTGGCTGACCTACAGCCCACCAATCCTGCTCTTGATTGAGTTCAGCACCGCCCGCCTAATTAGCATACAGCAACACAGAAATACATAAATAAATACATGAAGAAATGTAGAAATACATAAATGAACAAATGAATAAATTTAGAAATATATAAATAAATACATGCAATAAATGTAGAAATAAATAAAGGAAGAAATGTAGATATTGATAAATAACCTAAATAAAAGTATATTTATTTGATTTCAGAGTAATATTTAACATATCAATGTAAATATTTAATTTTCTTGTCCAAAATGAATGTATTTATTTATATATTCCTGTATTTATTTATTTATTTATACTTTAGTCATTTTTGGTCCTCCATACGGAGGTGCGCTGCTGCATACATAAAAAAATAAAATTAATAATAATAAAAAAAAGATAGATTTACCTACCGTTATTTTTTTCGAGCTAGGGGAATAAAAAGAGTTATGTCATTCAGTATTAAAAAAAAATACAAAACAGACATTTGATGACGAAAATACCTTGTGCTGTGTGTGTGTGTGTATCATAAAAAACCCTATATGAATACAAACAATTAAATACAATAAACTTTAAAAAACAAGTTATTTTTCTGATGATTATTGGTGGGATTTCCTATGATTTTAATCAGTTTGGTGGTTAAATGTTTGATCCGTCGTCCATAGCTGCGGCGAGCCTTCGGGTTGTCTGACCTGTCCTGCACTCACTGACCTGAGCTCATTCATTCAGTGCTCTTTACCATTGTCTCCTTTTCCTCCACAAAAATGTCTATCATCTGGATGAAGAATCTTACTCATGCATGACACGTTTAACGTGTGACTTTAACCTCTTAACCCCCACCTGAACCAAGCACATTTTCTTCAGCTTGACTTTGCCCAAATTGAAAAGTGTCTTTGAAAAAAGTGTCAAAAGAGAAACAAGAAAGCTGCACTTGGTTAAGACGGGGGTTAGAGGTTAAACCACGTTTTGAAAGACCTGTGTGTGTTAGGGTTAGAGGCCTTTTAAACGTAAAGAGAAACCTTTATCGATTAGACCTGAAATGTATTAGACACATCTCTATAGTGCAAATCACAGTGGCAACACACACTGTTCGTGTGGCACATCGGGATAGTCAACAACTTACCACGCAGGGGACGGGGTTCATGTACAACATGTTATCTTTGCATTTTTATTTGCGATATTTTGAGATTACATTTGGAAAATGCTGTTATTTCAGTATAAGGAACATTCACACAAATACTGGAGACTGCAGGTTGCATTTTCATGCAGTTTTGTTTGACTTTATATTTGAATCAATCAGTGTTTCCCAACCAGGGAATGGACCCCTGGGGGTACTTGAGCACTTAACAAGGGTACGTGAAATTATAAAATGAATGTGAATTTTCAAATTATTTTACCAATTCATTTTAAGTTAATTTTAATGATTTGTTTCTGTAACAGGTTTGAATTTGAGAGCATTTTAGTTTCACTTTGAACACAACACTCGACTAAACACTGAATGATCTGAGCTTCATTGGTCACTTTGTGAAAATATTGACGCGATTCTTGAGGTAAGGGTACTTGGGCCCAATCTCAATTCTCCCCCTTAGCCCTCCGCTTAGCCCTTTCCTTTCGTTGTGCGCGTTCACGAGAGACGAAGGGGTGTCCCAATTCTATTTTGCGGTGAGGGGTAGGGGTGAGGGAGAGGGCCACATAGCCCTTCCAGCGAGGGTTTTTCAGATGCACACTTCAGACGAAGGGGTAGGAGGAGTTTGACAAAACACGGAAATAAGCTGCGAAATGAGTTCACGAATATCATCATTAAACACTCTTACAACATTTATAAAGTTGCAGAACGCTTCGTTCATGACTTTATTCGCTTTGTGCAACAATTAGAACAGTCCATTGCTATAACGTGTCAGTTCTACGTTTTCGCTTTGCTGCTGCGAACGCTCCCAAACTTTCGATACGTCGCTATTGACATGACACGGGGGTTCAGTGCCTCGCTGCTGCGAGTCTGAGCAGGGTGTAGGGAAAGGGCAAGGGCTAGGGCTAGGGCTAGGGGAAGGGGCAGGGGTAGAAAAGAGAATTGAGATTGGGCCTTGGAGTGTAAATGAACGACTCGAGGGGTACGTGGGACAAAAAGGCGGTGTTCTTGTTTAACTTTAAATCATAAACTATCCATTATGCATAGCACAAAGAAGGTCAACTTAAAGGAAAACTAAATGATTAAACAAAATGGTGAAATTGTCAATCAAAGTAACACTACATTTGTTTTCACAGAGCTGAAGAGGAGGAACATGTTATGTGCTATGCAAGGCCTGGAGACGTTGTCTCCCTCTTGTGTTTGTCCCCCTCTGTTTTTGTTTTTCAGGCTTGGCTCTTGGCTGGTGGGAGTGTCTCTGAGCAGGCAAAGCTGACATCCATCTGCAATCAAGCCCTGTATTTAAACACCTGGTTTTCCTGCACTCACTGCCAGATTATTCCGTCTTCATCATGGTTTGTTACCAAGTCCAGTCGTCCAAATCTTTTGTCATCAGTTTTTGTTACTAAAGCTCGTTTTTGCATCTTGCCATTCAGATCACCTGCCTGCTACGGAGACCTCCTGCCAGATCCTGCTGAGCCAAGCCTGTTTAAGTTTTTTGTCCAACGAGGAAGCCTTGTAAAATAAAGACATTTTTTGTTCGCCATCGAGCCTTTGTCCCTGCTTTGGGGTCCACTAACTAACCTTAACAGAACAGCCAGAGCCATCCTCCATGTCAGAGTCTCCAAACGTTCACACACTTTACGGTCATAACCCCGTCTCAGAGTGACCCATGGCGTCCATGTGCAGACATTTGGAGACTAGTTGGAGACTCGAGTTGCTGGTGGTCACGAATATATCTCCAAGGCGTCCCCTGGAGATAAGGCGAGTCTCAGTGTGGTCTCCACGTGGGCGCGGTCTCAAGCAGTTGTGTCTCGAACACTATTTGTTGTCCTCAACTTGTGAGACGTTTCTACGACTCTTTGAGATCTCCTTGGTATCCAACAGGTCTCGGAGACATTGTAGGGACGTCACTGAAACATCTCACAGGATGAGGACAACAAATAGCGTTCGCAATGTTGCCACAACTGCTTGAGACCAGGTAGACCTCCCGGAGACCATGGGGAGACTCCACTGAAATTGAACCTGTTCTTTTTCACCAAGACTACCTGGAGACTCGCCTTATCTCCCGGGGACGTCGGTGGGGAGGACCGGAGCAGGAAAGAGCTCCAGTGGGAACACCATCCTGGGAGACAGCGCCTTCACCGCCTCCGTCAGCGCTTCATCAGGTGAGACGGAGCAGCGAAGGCAAATATGGGAAAAAATCAATTTCAATAAGAACGAAATTCGAAGAAAAAAACATCTGTTAGAATTTTTATTTCACCATATTTATTGAGGTTCAAAGCTAAATAAATCAGGTCAGGAATTAGACAATGACAAGTCCTTCTGAGTGAAAACCTTTAAAATCTTTCTCAAGTTAATTTGGAGTTAATTTGAAGTTACACTCATTTCCAAATAAATCTACAAAGAAATAGTGAAATCATGCAATAGTTGAACGCCATATTGTAAACACCTGGCTATATATCTATTCAATGTTTTGACCATTTTTAAGAACAAAATGCCTTATTTTTTTCATTTTTCACATTTATGCTCATATTTATGTCAGTAATCTACAGCAAATGTTTCAAATTGCTATCTCTACATTTAAAAAGTTTCTGTATTCACCTTCAGTGTCTCGCCCTAAAATGTTCCGCCCCGTTCTTACAGAAACACTTGTGTGGCACATGTCTCTTCTGAATCATTGTTAATCGTTGCGGCCCTTCGCAGTGACCCGCCGGTGCAGTAAGAGGAGCGGCTGTGTAGGGGAGTGCAGGTGACCGTGGTGGATACACCCGGCCTGTTTGACACCTCTCTGGACAAGGACACGGTGGACAGGGAGGTGTCCAAGTGCATCAACATGTCCTGCCCCGGGCCTCACGGCATCCTGCTGGTCATTCACCTGGGCCGCTTCACCCAGGAGGAGCAGGCTGTCGTGGGGAGGATGGAGGACATATTCAGCCCTGGAGCCTGGCGTTCACCCTGGTTCTGTTCACACACATGGACCACAGCACCCTGCAGCGGGCCCTCAGGGACCCGGGCCCCGAGCTGCAGGAGGTGCTGAAGCGCGTGCAGGGCCGGTACCACGCGTTGGACAACGAGAGGGCTGACGACCACGGCCAAGTGCTGCAGCTGCTGCACAAGGTGGAGCAGATGGTCCGAGACAACGGAGAAGACTTCTACAGCAACCCCACCTACCTGGAGGTACCACAGGATCTCACGAGATCTCAGCGGATCTCGGGAGATCTTAGTGACGGACCAGGGCTTATCTGCACCAACGCAGTAATTACTATCATATCAGGCAGCACTCAGCTACGAGCCATCAGAGCCATTATGATGGCACAGATGGGAGAAACATCCGGGCACTTTTGCTGAGTCCCCCCCCCCTTCCTCTGGGTGCAAACAAAAGGAGAGTTAGTTAGCATGGCGGCAGAGAAGAAAATCCGGATCATTCCTGGGGATGAAACATTCCGCACCAGTGTCAGGACCACAGGGAAACATAAGAGCTACACACTAAAAAATGCTGGGTTAAAAGTAACCCAACTTTTAACCCAATGTTGGGTCGAAGTTGGTCCGACCCAACGTTTGCCTGGCCTGCCAGACACTCCTCCTTTCTGTTCAAAAGAAGAACCGTCTGGGCAGCTGCTCGCAGCCAATCATTTCACGATTTGACCCACATCGGTCCAATCACGCACCAAGAGACGGAAGCCGTCACCTGTCACCACCACGCACTCTTCCAAAACATTAAAGATGGCGGCCGATACACTGTTTTCTTCGGCTCTTTCGTCTGTTTTAAATCATTTGGAAATATGAAATCCCTAAAACCGGAGCAAGAAACAGCGTTCGAAGCGTTCCTCGTAAAAAAGGACGTTTTTGGAAAGGCTTTCTGCCGCTTGTTACTGCAACGTATCTAGCGTTGCTCTAATTGGTTGATGCCGTCTGTCAATCACGCCCACCGGGAAATTGTTGAGATCACGCTCGCTCCCAGACTATATGTCTTTGATATATCTATGAAAAGGCATGTCGTTTGGCAGGCCAGGCAAACCCAACGTTGGGTTATTTTGACCCAACTATTGGGTTATTATTTTTTAACCCAACAGTTGGGTTAATATTTTTAACCCACCGTTGGGTTGTTTATTCTTAATTTTACCCAATGATTGGGTTAATTCGTAATGATCACCCCAGTGCTGTTTTAGAAACTTTATTTCTTACAAAAGCAGAACATAATTGTTTAACACAACATCAGCAGCAGCAAATAATTAATTTGGTTGTTAACAAACCTAAGGAAAGTCCCCCATTGTCCATATTGTACTTGCTGTATTTTGGTGAAGTGGTCCTTTTTCAGAGTCAGAGACAGGGCTGTGGACAGTTCAGTCACAGCAAGGACAGGGCTGGGAAAAGTTCAGTCTGAAGCAGGAGACAGGGCTGGGGACACTGCAGCAGGAGACAGAGCAGGAGACAGGGCTGGGGACAGGGCGGAGGACAGTTCAGTCAAAGCAGGGACAGGGCTGAGGACACGGCAGTCTTCACCAGCAGAGACCACTGTGGAAATAAAGAGAGACATTGTCACAGATGAAATCCAATACCTGGTAACCATTACTCCACCAGGGACACCAACCTTCCCATAAGACAGTGACAGTATAATGTAAGACCTTACCTTGGTGAAGTAACAGAGGCATCGTCTCAGAGGCAGGCGGACACTTCCACTGAGCTGAAGATTCCACTGGAAGAGAAACATTACATTTGTGTTTGCTCTAAAACTATAAAGGGTCATGTTATATTTTGTAAAAAATATACTGCACTTACTGGGACTGGTGTCCAGTAATGCAGATGATGATCTTCAGACAGACAGTGGAAGAGCTCAGGAGAGTTTGTTTTCTGTCGGACACACATTAACACAAGTTTGTATTTTAGCAAATGAATTAAACAGAGAATAAAACATTTCTGATAATTATAAAACTGCTGCTTACCTGTAAAGCTTTAGTGGCATTTATCAGCTCTGGAGGTACCACATGGAGAGGGTAAAGCTGATCTGAAACACACAGGACAGAGGCTTTAAAATATCCTAACTGAAAACTGTTAACACTTTTCTATGTTTCTCCCATATCTGAGCCTCTCCTTCTCTCCTCTACTGCTGCTGCTCATCATCCATTTAACCATATTAAATTACTAAAGTCATTATGTAAGAAACAACAGCAGAGATAAGACACTGACAAGTGTTTAAGAAAGAGTTCGCGTTAGCATTAGCATTAGCGTTAGCATTAGCTAACGGTTGTCGCGCGCATTATATTAAATAGGATATCATAACCGATTATTTTAACTACCTTTAGCCCTCATTATTTCAGTCAATACTTGTCCTATCAACACGAAATAAAAACTGGGACAGAGAGCGAAGTGTCCTCTGTCAGGATTATTTAACTACACACCTCTTTGTTGAATCGTTTTTTAGCTACAGCTCGTCCACAAGACGTGACTTTAACCCTTTCTCTTCTATGACAGATGCTAACAAGGTGTTAGGGAAACACAAAGCCAAAACCAAATTGATTAATTATTTGTGCCTAATCAGTTTCATTTGGATAAATACTGACTCTTTATGACAGAGTAATCAAATAAAAACATGTATAAATACCTTTATGAGCAGTTTCAATCGGAGGAGGTGGAGGAGCAGTAATGGCCGCTGCTGACAGTTGAGCTCAGTGGTTTTGACCCAACCTGCTGGGTAGGAAAAAAACAACCCAACTCTATGAAAAATAACCCAACAAAATGACCCAACAGCCATAACCCAGCAGTTGGGTTGTTAAAATAACCCAGCATTTTTTAGTGTGTAGTTTATCAATTGCTACTCGGTCAATGGTCTTTCTGTGGGACCTTTGGGGATTTTAGTCTGATATTTATCTTAATGTGTCTGACGTTGTCAAAGTCCAGCTGACTCATAATTCTGGAGAAGCACATTATAGAAACCGATTTATACCAGACAGCAATGTAGTGTCGAGTTTTAAAATGTATGTTTAGATACCTCTTATGAATTATATGCTAACTGTATATAAGGCTTAAATTCACTCTTTAAACTAGTGACGCCGGAGAGGTCAAAGGCCATTTGAACTAGAGGGGGGAGCAGAGAACATCCTGTTTAGAGGGGCAATAAGAAGTGTTATCTGTTGCAGCACAAGGTCTCCAGATGCTATCTAAGCTAAAAGAATGTGCGTTGATGTAGAGGATGAGCAGTTAAGGATATCAGGTTTCTCTTTGTGTGCATTGAGCAGGCGGAGCTAACAAGCAAAGAAATACTTGGGAGAACGGAGTTTTAGTCAGACTTTTCCAAGCAACTGAACAAGCAACTTGTAACATCTATCTTCAATAAAAGAGCCTTCTGAGAACACGTTGACCTTCTGATGTCTTCTGATGCCTGCTGATTTCTTCTGAACACCTTTTGATTTTCATCTGTTTTGTACAACAACTCCTGGAGTCAGATTGCGATATTTTGTCTGCCTTAAGCTCTTTTTAAATTCATAGTAGCATTGTTATGAATTCCCAGTGGCATCAGAATATTTTTTGCTCAGTGGTACTCAATGGCACATGTACAAGGAGGCGCACACCCGTTCAGCTACGGTCAATTGTAGATGAAATGTGAGCAATAAACTTCCAAATCAACAAGTCCGGCTCTGTGTGATCGTTGTTAAATGGTTGCTTTATGTAGATGATGGTTTAATTGACTTTATCCATCCATCCATACATACATTTTCTTCCACTTGTCCGTTGTGGGGGCAGTTGTTGGAGCAGCACCAGCCCCTATGGCTCCTCCTGCAGGTGATGGGTCCACAGAAGGACGGCCTCATGGTTCTAACCGGGCCTGTTGGTCTCTCATAAGGAGCTTCTGAACCGCTCTTTGTCTGACCCGTCACCTAGGACCTGTTTGCCATGGGAGACCCTACCAGGGGCACGAAGCCCCCGACAACAGAGCTCCAGGATCATTCAGGCTCAAACCCCTCCACCACGTTAAGGTGGCGGTTCCAGGAGGGGTAATTGACATTTCACATGATGATCAGAGCTTTAGCCCATAGCATTGCTTTCTCCCGAGGGAATGCCTGGGCATCATCAAGGCCCAAACACATTCCCAGCGCAGATCCAGCTACTGAAATTCGTTTTCTTGTTGCTTTTAATCCTGGGTGTTTAGGTAAAAGAAACACTGACGTGTGTCTTTCTAAAAGTCCCAGAGCTGCTGTAGCTCCGGTTCACAACACGATGAAGCTAATCCTCCATGACTTGTTTACAACTTCACATCTGCAGCGTAGGATCTGGGCTGCCGGTGGCTCCGCTCCAACGTCACTGTAGAGGAAAGCTCCTCATTGGTTGACTAGTGTTGGCCACATTAGAGGCGCTGGACGTGCGTCAAAAGCACACGTGAAAAGATTCAAAACCACCTGTGCAGCGCGGGACGTGCTGCAGGATCTCTCGATACATCCACCATACAGTATTTTGAATGTAAACCTGATGCTTTTGACACTTTGACACGTTAGGTGTGAATGTGCCATTAGTCCGGAGTTTTTTTTTCTTCTTTTCTTTCTTTTTTAAATCCTGTGACCCATGCAACAATGCATATTTTGAACACGGGTTTTGTGCAGTAGAATTAAAAAGTTGAAGCCTAAGTCTTTGATTGACGGGCTCTGGATCACTGTGGAGGCGGGGCTTCCTGTCTTTTTGCCCTTTTAGGGAACATGGTCTGTAGGAGGAGCAAGGTGCGCCATCGTAGGGCTGGACGATATGGCCACAAATGTATATCATGATATGAAAAGTAATATCACGATAACGACAGAGGTGGGAGTAAGTCACTAAATGCAAGTCTCGAGTCAAGTCCAAGTCGTGAAGGTCCAAGTCCCAAGCAAGTCCAAGTCAATTGGTCATGGGGTCAAGTCAAGTCATAGCTTTTGTCAAGTCAAGTCTTTCTTTAGCCGGCAAGTCACCTCAAGTTGCAAACGTCAGTGTTAGCCTAATTCTTCTTTTCAAAATGTGTTTAATCTACTTGAAAATATAAAGTGCTTACTCAAGATTTAGCTCTAAATTTAGGCTAAAGTCAAACTTTTTAAAATCTAATGGATTTGGATTTAAAGTCTAATTAATATTTAATCACCACAAAATATAACATTATATTTTTATTTTTGTTAGTTTCTGGCAGTTTTTTCTGTCAGGGGTTCCCCTGTAATGCCCCAGCCCCTGTATACTCAGATTCGCCCCTGCTCAAAGTCGATTCCATACAGCCTTCAGTCCCGCGGTCACTGGGCTCTGTGTGGCTGCGGAAAATAGCCTCTAAATGCTGTAACTTTCGTGAGAACGCCTTAAAAACACCGAAAAGCCCCCAAGAATTCTGTCATTAATCCAGCTCTGACGCATCGTCGTTCTGGAGGCCGCCTGTATACGCGCCATGGCTTCAGTCATTGTTTCGAACGTTTTCCTGTCCCTAATACATTTCTATGAATCTTCACCTCTTCACTCACTGTAGAAAACTTTTAATGCATCCAAAGAAACACGTCGTATTTCCTCCTGCCTTTTCGCGCTGTATTGATAAGACTCGCTCCGTTAGGAAGCCGAAAGAGCATGTGGCTAATTACCATATGTAAACATAGATAGGCCGCTTTTACGCAATGAATCCTGTTTTTTCAACAATCCTGTTCTTTCAACAGTTTCAACACTCAAATAAATAATAACTATAAAGTCACAGCAAGTCATTGAGAGTCATTGGCCACAAGTCCGAGTTAAGTCTCAAGTCACAAACAGGCAAGTCTAAGTCAAGTCAAGTCTTTTTGGAGCTTTGGTCAAGTAAGTCTCAAGTCCCGAAAATTGCGACTGGAGTCTGACTCGAGTCAAGTCATTTGACTCGAGTCTCCCACCTCTGGATAACGATATATTTAGCGATATCATTTACACCTGACAAAGTACTTCAAAATCAAAGCCTTTAGCCGATGCTAGTAAATTCATTTATAGCTATTTTATTCTCTTCATCTAAATTCACCTAAATCTCTACCTTCATCTGGAAGAACACATAAGATAAGATAATATTATTGCTGCACCTTCACCTCCATCACTGGTGCTCCTGTAAGTTCGCCTGCCTCTGTGCAGTTTACTTGTGTTTTATTGTCAGGAGACTGGGATAGACCTGTGAGTATTAACGTGTTTGGACATGTGTTTACCAGCAACATGAGTCAAATGTATTGTAGTTTTAACAGAGCAGAGAGAGACGAGCTTGTCCTGAGACATACACCAGTGGTTAAAGTGGATTTTGGGAGGTGGTGGAACTCTAATCTCGAAGACTCAGAACGCTACATTAGGTCGATATATGAAGGCTGTGTGTATATTACATGTAACAGAAGGTGTTTTATATTACATTTAATTTATTTATTTTAAAAATAAGTTTTAAACCATTTCACAGAATAAGATTTCTTATATGTGCTCTTGTTTGAGATACTCCCAGAAAATTAGAGCAACAGCCAGTCCTACCCGGGAATTTTTTTAATAATCAGACACAATTTAGTGCAATCTGGTGTATTTAAGGCAAAAATATGCTGTTTGAATTAGCCTTATACAGCAATGAGAATCAGAACTGTCAACATTATGATTATTTTCCTAAAAAAGGAAAAAGAAAAAAGCTTCAAATAGACTTTTATTATTTGATCTATTTATTTATTGTTTAATTTACTGTCAAAATCCTGTGTAAATGTTTCCCTGTGGGGCCCCTCTGCCGTGTGCCGTAACTGAGCGCCGTAACGCTGCACTGTTTATCGGCTTTTCTCTTCATTATGCTTCCTAAATTAATTGTAAAACCAAAAGTATGAGGCTGATTGATGCGAAATAAAAAGCGGCCTAAAGCTTGGGAAGAGTAGACTCTGTTTATGGATTAGTTTATGTCCATGAAGTTCATTATTTTGTGATAAATGCTGTTATATTGAGGCGCATTAAACCTGCACGCATGAGGAGTGGACTGACCTGCTGCTGATCTTATGATTATTTCTCCAGATTCTGAAGAGTGGACTTTTGTCCAGCGCAGCTTCAGCAAATGAATAATAAAACTACCCAACCTAGTGTTTATTGCATTGATTAATCTCACCGGCAGACTTTCGCAAGTGGCAATCATTAATTTTCTTTTTTTTTGGTCACACGAAGGTGCGGGAACGCCGTTCCCGACCGTTCCTGCCCACTTTAACCCCTGCATACACCGCACACATGAAGTCATCATCATCTTCCTCGTCATTATTGTTGTTGTAATTATAATATTTAATAATGATATTATTTTATAATAATAACAACTATAATCATAATAATAATTTTCTTCTAATAATTAATAATCTTTAACTTTTAGACATACAATCATACAATGCAGGACAATCGTTTATTTCTTTAGTAATGTTTTAAAGTAACATGTGCAATAACCCCCCTTTACAAAAGTACGTGCAATAATCTCTGTACCAGCGTGACTTACAGTATTGACAACCTGCACTAGAACTGTAAACCTCGATATTCTACTTTTTACTAATTTAACTACTTGTTCTAATTTTTGTTATTCTATTTTTATTTATTCTTATTTCCTTATTGTTATAATTCTGCCCCTTGAGATTTTAGATTTTACTTATTGTACATAAGATACCTCTTTTTTTACTATTTAACTATTTGCATATTTCCTGTCTATTTTGCACACCCTGAGTGATCTTATTGAGAGCCGAATGTAACAAGTGTATTTCTCCATTGTGAGGTCAATAAAGGATTATCTTCTCTTCTCTTAATACATTTCACAAGTTGACAGCCAAAAAATGGTCAGGGGTTTCTCAACTGATTTAGAATAATTTTGGTGTTCTGAGTCCGAATATCACATGCATTTTGCTCTATCAGGTCAACTTTTTGAGATACAGCCATAGTGTTACGGATTACGTACGTCTACGTTTTACGTGTGTGGTGTGTGCGAGAGTTTCAATAACAAATCCGTAGTGACGAGGAGATATTTTATTATAAACAAACTAATCCAGTTAAATCATAGAGGGTACAAATTAAACAAAAAACATAAATTTACTACACAACAAGATACTCCCTATTTATAGCCTCCCTGTCCAGACACCCGGGAAAAATAACTTAAAGAGGGCACCCAATCACTAAATTCGCGCTGCGACATGCTAAAAATATAACAAAGCGCACCAATCTACAATTAAACAAACGCGTGTCATACTGAAGACACGCACTTCCTCACCTCTCCCTGACGTAACGTAACAAGTCAAAAGCAGACCATACTAAAAAAAAGAATCATCCCCATAGCAACAAATATCTTGCATAAGGCCTACCTGACGAGCCAAACAAATTGATTCAGTTGATTGATATGGCTTCGGCGCGACGGTCATGCAGGAATGATCCTGATGTTTTCTGTTACATCTGCGGAGATTACACGCTGTCAGTGGACAGGAAGAATATCACAGGATTTGTAAAGCACGCCTATGAGGCCTACTTTAAAGTCAAGCTGGGTGACCAAGATAAATCCTGGGCACTGCACACGGTGTGCAAGACATGCGTGGAATACCTCCGGCGGTGGACGAAGGGCACGAAACTTCACTGAAGTTTGGGATTCCGATGGTTTGGAGGGAGCCGCGAGACCATGCATCGGATTGTTACTTCTGCGCCATCAATACTACTGGCATCAACCGGAAGAATCGGCACAGCCTCCAGTACCCCGACCTTCCATCTGCCCGCCGTCCAGTTGCTCACTGCGAAGAAATTCCTGTACCAGCATTCACAGAGCTTCCCGAGAGCGACGACGAGGCCACCAGTGCAGACGAGGGAGGATATGCAGAAGAGGAGTATAAGGAACAAGATGGTCCGCAGCCCTTTTCACAATGTGAGCTTAATGATCTGGTTCGGGATCTCAGCTTGTCAAAGACTTCCTCCGAGCTGTTGGCCTCCAGACTCAAAGAGAAAAATCTACTTGGCGAGGACGCGCGTATCACTTTCTTTCGTAGAAGGCATGAGGACTACATGGGCTACTTCTGCCAGGAGGAAGACCTCGTGTACTGCCGAGATGTCGCCGGTCTTCTTGGTAAACTCGGCGCTCCTCAATACGATCCGAGAGATTGGCGACTCTTCATTGACAGCAACAAGCGCTCTTTGAAGTCTGTGCTCCTCCACAACGGGAACCAGTTCGCCTCAATCCCTCTTGCGCACTCCACAAGTCTCAAAGAGAAATATGAAGCAGTGAAGTACGTGCTCGACAAAATCCAATATGAGCAGCACCAATGGATCATCTGCGTCGACTTAAAGATGGTGAACTTTCTACTTGGTCAGCAGTCCGGGTTCACGAAGTACCCATGCTTTATATGTATGTGGGACAGTCGAGACAGAGCCCAGCACTATGTAAAGAAAGAGTGGCCGGCGCGAGAGCAGTTAGTACCTGGGGCGAGAAACATCATAAACGAACCTCTTGTTGACCGGGAGAAGATATTGATCCCACCGCTACACATGAAGCTTGGATTAATGAAACAGTTCACGCGCGCTCTGGACAAGGATGGGAGGTGCTTCAACTACCTGTGCCGAGCCTTTCCTCGACTGACCATTGAGAAGCTGAAAGCCGGCATTTTCGATGGCCCACAGATACGGCAGCTCATAAAGGACACAGAGTTCCAAAACTCCATGAACAGGCTAGAGTGTGCCGCGTGGACATCATTTGTGCAGGTGGTGAACAACTTCCTGGGGAACACGAAGGCAGCAAACCACGCCATACTCGTCAGCAAGATGATAAAGGCCTTCCAAAAACTCGGGTGTTTGATGAGTATAAAGGTTCACTTCCTGTTCTCACACATGGAGAAGTTTCCTGAAAACCTTGGGGCGATGAGCGACGAGCAGGGAGAAAGGTTCCATCAGGACATGCGCCAAATGGAGGAGAGGTACCAGGGAAGGTGGGACGCGGTCATGATGGCGGATGAAGAGAGATAACCCAGCAGCTGCTCACACACGGGAATCGAAGAAACGCCGATTTATGCCGTGAACTCTAAAATTTTGTGTCACGTAACGCTCATTGTTTTACTAATATTATGAATTCTGCTTATCAAATTTGATGGAGTAAATAAAAACTGAATGACTTTGGATACGTTGACTTTTATTTCTTGAGGAAAACGGAAAAACGTCAAGGGTTTCTCAGCTGATGATCCGCAGAAAATTGTTTTTACGCAAAATCGATTTTAAAAAAAATTTCTGTAGCAAAAAATCCTGACCTGATTGAGCAAAACCAAGGTCATTTTCGGACTCAGAGCATCAAAATTAGTCTTCATTTCAGCTGGAAAACCCTGGACTATTTTCAAAAAATATGTTTTTGTTACCCAGTGACAGAAATGGCAGATGAGAAAAATGCGCTTAAGCGTATGAGTTCAGGAGCAGATATGGCTGTGGGCTGAGGCGCTCAGCTGCGGGCTGCCTCGGCCTCAGTGTGCACACACGAGAACATGCTCATCTGATAAACAGGGAGCCAACTGAAGCGAGCCTTGCAAATGCACGTGGAGAGGGACTCGAAGACAAATTCGGCTAGAAAACGTGTGCAGTGGATTACTGAGAGCGCTCCAGATGAGAAAGATATATATATGTATATACAGTGGGGGAAAAAAGTATTTAGTTAACCAACAATTGTGCAAGTTCTCCCACTTAAAAAGATGAGAGAGGCCTGTAATGTTCATCATAGGTATTCCTCAACTATGAGAGACTATGAATCTATTTGCAAATTATGGTGGAAAATAAGTATTTGGTCAATAACAAACAAGCAAGATTTGTGTCTCTCACAGACCTGTAACTTCTTCTTTAAGAGGCTCCTCTGTTCTCCACTCGTTACCTGTATTAATGGCCCCTGTTTGAACTTGTTATCAGTATAAAAGACACCTGTCCACAACCTCAAACAGTCACACTCCAAACTCCACTATGGTCAAGACCAAAGAGCTGTCCAAAGACACCAGAAACAAAATTATAGACCTGCACCAGGCTGGGAGGACTGAATCTGCAATTGGTAAGCAGCTTGGTGTGAAGAAATCAACTGTGGAAGCAATTATTAGAAAATGGAAGACATACAAGACCACTGATAATCTCCCTCGATCTGGGGCTCCACGCAAGATCTCACCCCTTATACAGGCGAAAGAGTCACTGTACTACCGGCACGGTAGTACAGTGGTTAGCGCTCGTGCTTCACAGCTAGAAGGTCCGTGTTCGATTCCCACCAAGGCCGGGGCCTTTCTGTGTGGAGTTTGCATGTTCTCCCCGTGTCTGCGTAGGTTTCCTCCGGGTACTCCGGTTTCCCCTACCACTAAAAACATGTACAATAGGCCAGGATGAATGTGAGTGTGTTTGAGAGTGCGCATAGGGGACGACGGATGGAAATTAGCCCAAGGCTACAATCCGGTGTGGCTTGTTCATTAACGTGCACTGTCCCTACCAAATAAACCAATAAACAAACAGAAAAGAAAAGAAAAGAAAATCCCTCCATTAACCGAAATGGTGGGCTAAGATTTAATCTTTCTTCTTTTTACTCCAATCTGCTTTGGGGGGGGAAACGGACAGAGCACGGCCAGTCCAAAAAGACGATACCTCAGCTAACAAAAGAACAATAGGCAGGTAATTAGCAGTGATCAGCCATGAATAGGACAGGACTGACCGATACTGGGGGGAGCAGGTCGTTACAGACACTCTACTTCAAAGGTGTTTACCCACAGGTGAGAGTAGCTGTTATTAGAGGGGAGGAGCCGGGCCAACCCCAACTCCTCCTCCTGGTCTTTATCTAAGCTGCGTGCTGATAGGAATTTCGTCCACTGACGAAGCCTTTTGGATGAGAGGCGAAACGTTTGGAGACCTCAACTACCCAGTACAGAAGATGACTCAAGTACCTTCATTGAAGATGGACAACTCCTGTACGACTGATAACTTACACAGACAATAAACAAACAATAATTCAGATGTGGATGAGCTTGTCCTGGACCTAAATGTGTCCACTCCAGAACTGAACCTCTAGAGCCGCTTTGGACCCGAGTGCGTACTGTAAAACTCCGCAAGCGGATCATTCTGATCCGAGGAGCGAGGGGACAAGGACAAGCGTCTGTGTCCCCTCCTCTGCCACTAAACCTGTGGCTTTGTCACAGGTTTAGTGGCTCAAACTACTGCTTATTTCTTCTATTTGAATGCACATGGGCTTTCATTTGTATGCTTCATTCATTCATTTGTAGGACAGTGAGGATGCTGCCCCAAAAAATCTCTTCCTTCCTTAACATGTGATAGACAGTAAAGTTTATTGAAATTAAATGATAAAACTGATAGAGGAACAATGACTCCTGCCCTGGCAACTTATGATTAGATTATTCTTAAAATATAAATGCAGTTGTTAAGAGCTGCATAGACTGACTTTTATTTCTGTATGGACCTTATAAGTGAATGAATGCATTAGTGAGAAAAGGCCTCTCTCCTCTCCTCAAGTCAAGCAAATTGCCTATTCTATTCAATTCAATTTACCGGTAATTGGTGACCACTGCTCTGAATCTACCTGACATATTCCATAGATTTTTAACGGGAAGACATGTAATTATGCATGATTAAACTCAATTACGCTCTTTGTACAGAAGGTTTCCTCTCTCAACTGCAATTAGTGCAAAACTCTGCAGCGAGAATTCTGACCCGCACTAACAGGAGGTCCCAGATATATCCTATCTTAAAACAACTTCATTGGCTGCCAGTGTCCTATAGGATCAAGTTTAAAATGTTGGTTGTAGCTTTCAGAGCCTTGCATGGTCAGGCTCCTTCTTACATCAGCGATCTGATCCAGCCTTACACCCCTGCTCGGGCTCTGAGGTCTGTGGATCAGAATCTACTGAAGGTTCCACGCACTTGTTTTCGTACTAGAGGTGACCGATCCTTCCAGGCTGTTGCTCCTAGACTTTGGATCGATCTTCCGCCCTCTTTGCGCTCTATTGACTCTGTTGATACTTTTAAAAGCAACCTTAAGACACATTTATTTTGTCAAGCTTTAAATGAGCTACTTTTGGGCTGATATGATTTCTGTGTTGTTTTGACCCTTTATTATATTGTAAGTAATTTCTGATTTTTAACTGTGTTGTGAAGCACTTTGTGGCCTTTGTCTGTGAACGGTGCTATACAAATAAAGATGACTTACTTGCATCCTTTATGAACTCCTACGTTCTACCTCATCCCTACATCAACTTTTGGATTTGAAAATATGGGGGATTGTCTAGCACCCGCTGCGAGCCGTCTCACCAGCCCAACCAAGCTCCAAGACTAGGGCTGAAACAACTCATACATTAATCGACAACTGATCGATTATTGAAATAGCTGAAATCGATTAATCGTTTTCTAGTAAACAGACTCAAACAGAACAAAAATGACATGAGAACGTTTTATTTTTGATGGAAACCTACTTCTTCAAGTTAAGGTATGTAGTGTTTTGTACATTGAACATTTCATAAATATCTGTCCGTGTCTCAACCAATCAGAAAGCAGAACTGGCACTAAGAGCCTCCAAAAACACTCACTTTAACTTTACTCCATCAACATGTCGGCACCACTTTAGTTTTATGTGATCATCACACAGCCAATCCATGAATTGATTAATCGTAAAAATAAGTAGATTAATCGATTACCAAAATAATTGTTAGTTGCAGCCCTGTCCAAGACGGGTCAAAATATGGTAGTTTCTCTGGAGCAGAGAGAGAGGAAGAAGAAAGGCGCTGAGATAGACAGAGAGGGGGAAAGAATCATCTCCAGCGATTCTGCGTCTTTGAGTTAAAAATAAGTTCCAACAGCATCAATGGTCACCAACTGGAGTCTCCCCCGCGGCCGCACCGGTCACAAACAGCTCTGTAAGGATGACAAGCCGCGGTCGGGCCACGAGGAACGTGGTTTTTGGAGCAGACCACATGATGCAACACTCTGCACTGACAGTCAGATGTGAGCGATTTGTCTGCAGACAAAGGTACAGGCCACACAGTTGTCCCTGTCCTGGAGAGGTAGAGGACAATGAAGGATGTGAGCCCCAAGAGGCATCAACAAAGGCAGTGTGAGAAGAGACTCTGCCCACCCTCTCCCCTGCTCTCTCCATGCAGGAGCATGGAGAGAGCAGGGGAGAGCGCAGCTACTGTATGTCCTACATCAAGTTTGAACACACAGTAAGATCATCTACCAGGATCACTGTCCACCACGTAATCTTTAAAAATATGATTATTATTCCAGCGGGTCTGAGCTCATCTCCATCGGAAATGAACAAAGACAGGAAGTACTGGAACTCACAACTTAAGGTCAGAGGAACTAGCATAGCCACAACGTGCAACAAGCCGCACTTGCTAATCATTTGTTTGGATTCTAGGTGAAATACTTGGTAATATAGGAATGTTTGTTTTAAGATCTTGCTGTATTTTGTGCAATATACTTGTGTGCAGCTGTGATTGTAATAATACTTCCCCATCATTACGCATCCGTAATGGTGTAGTTTGTGTTACGTGATGAAAAGCGATTGTAGCAATATTCAGCAGAAAGTTCCATGGTGTTGCCCTAGTTAGCGCATAGAGCTATGGCAATAGAGCTGAAAAGCCAAAGCGTAAACAGGAAGAGTTTGAGGGAAGCCGATATTTTAAGCAAAATGATGTAGCAATAAAAGCAACAATTCCTGAAAGCCATACGGTCTAATGTCCGCGTCATATGCTTGTTTGTTTGCATCTCTTGTTGGCTACCATTACTCCACTCTGATGCTGAAATATACAGAATAGGCCTTTGTGAATGGAGCATGGGCCAATACACTGTCTTACGGGGTCGCACTTACTCCAACTCATTTCACATTGACGCTAATGCTGCCTTCATGTGGTCTCGTAATTATGGTAATTATGATGAGATAACCTTATGAAGCTATCACTATGCATTTAGCAACTCAGTTTTAATATAGTGTCTTTATCCACTTATATCGTCAGGTAAAAAAGAAAAGTCAAACGTTCAAATCAAATTCACTTTATTTATCCGTTAGGAACTTCATTTGCAGAGGAAGTGCCAGTACAGGCCCGATAAAAACAGCACATCCACAGACTGAGTAAAAAAAATAAAGAATTTGAAGGTCAAAACATGATTTTTATCGATTTACTTTTTTACTCAAGTACATTTAAGAGTATGTGCTTTTTTACTTTTACTTAAGGCAGAGGTTGCAGTACTTTTACCAGAGTAGTTTTGTGCACAAGTATTAGTACTTTTACTTAAGTACTGAACACTAGTACTTTTGACATCTAATAGATACTGAGTGAGTCCTGCTCCTGACCCATGATTGTATTGCTGATTGTGATCATTTTATTGAGCATGTTGCGGTGGGTGAAAGTGAATGAACCAAACCAGCGGTGAGAATGGATTGGTGAACCTGGAGTTTGCGGAGCTTACGGAGAAAAAAGAGGCATTGTTGACATGTTGAAAAAATATGTTCAGCGTCGAGTTTGAATGCAAGTTTATGGTCGACGTTGTGTGGTTTACCGATCAAAGAAGATGCAAAGTAGACGACTCTTGTCTCACATTAATCTATTTGCCTGTATAGCTGTTGTTTTTTTCTTTTCCATGTTTCACTTTGTTACGACACAAAAGCACCTGAACACAATGCACTCGTAATTTCCACTTCACAACTGGAAAGGGTCATCTTTACCAGAGCACACAAGGACAGCATTAGGCAAACCCCAAAATCAGATTACCTGCTGCATGAAGCATTCAAAAATAATCCACATTTTCTTGGCATAGCTTTGACATGGCATAATTAACCTCTTAACCCCCACCTAACCTGAGCACATTTTCTCCATCCCGAAACAGCAACGAAAACCAAAATACAACAAATAAAGTGACAAAAAGTGACAAAAACATGATTAAAAAGGGATGATAAAGCAAAAATGATATGCACAATTGTTTCCAAGCAAGGGGCTACACTGAAAGCAACCTGGATCAGGCCTGGTCAGAGTCAAACCACTGACAGAAAGGACCTCCTCACCAATAAACTATCCGACAGATCACAGACCACAAAACATTTTTCCTTCTTTTTGCAATTCAGAGTGCCTTGGCTCATCCTTTTTCCTTAAGTATGCTTTTCCCCACGAGTTTGAAGAGCACCTGATTTGTAAGTTTGTTTGCTATTTTCCTTTAGCAAATTTACTCTTCTACTACGCGGTGATCCAGTGAGCACTCTGCCTCTTCTCTTGTAATAAAATTATTATTGACAATATCTAGGAAGAGAGTGACCTAAACAAATGAGAATATTCACTGATTTCCATGTGTCGCTGCCGGTAAATCCGGAGTTTTAATCTTCTTACCTTGTTTCTCGCGTCCTGTGGAGTTTGAATAGGCCTTAAATTGGATACATGCTGAGACTAATTGTGAAAATTACAGTACTCTTGCTGTTGCTAGGATATTGGTTTTCTAAAGCGGTCTGTCTCCATGGCCTTATGATGATGACGTACCTTTATGTAAAACGAACAGGCCACTGTTTTTCCATACTGAGATATGTTCTTACCTGAGCTTAGACGAGTTGATACGTATGTCACAGGTAGCCTATGTTTGAGAGGTGGATGCAACCAATAAAACAAGAAATAAGAACTATAATATAAAAGGTGGTATTTATTAAACCGTGCAAATAATGGGCCCATAAAAAGAACTAAAACCTTTTAAAACTAGACTAAAAGTTAATACAATGGCCCGTCCACGTTCCCCCGCGCCTCCTCCACGCGTCTCACCTCCCCGGCTGAGGCACGATCCCTCCACCAGCTGGGTCGCGGGGTGTCTCTGGCTCCTTCCACGTGGGGAGTCTCTCTGTTGGCTGGGTTGCGGGGCCTCTCGCCGCTGCCTCCATCGCGGGGTGTCTCGCCGCAAGCTCCAGTGGGGTCGTCTCACCACGGGTCAGCGGGGCATCGCACCGGTACCAGCTGGTCGCAGGGTAGTTCTCAGCGTGGGGGTGGTGCTCTGCCGTCACTGCGTGTACCCGCGTTCACTCTTGTGCTACATAGCCTGCGCCCCAGGCACACGAGCTGTGCTGCGACCCGCAGCCATGCGGCCTGAACCAGGGTGTCGCCATAGCCATAGCTCTGAGGCCCTCACAGAACAGCTGGAATTATACTGAGAGTAGATTACACACAGGTGGCCTCTATTTAATGGTTAGGACAAGGTGTGAACTTTCTGCAGTCATTAGGAATGTTATAAAGGCAAGTTCATGCACTCATGCTGTATGAATACTTATGCACGCCCCACTTTCACTTTTCTATTTTGTGAAAAATAACAATCATGTATCATTTTGCTTTCACTTCACAGTTGTCTGTTACTTGTGTGTGAACATTCAGTAAAACATTCAAAGTAAAATCTTTATGTATATGGTTGTAAACTTGACAAAATGTCCAAAAGTTAAAGGTGTATTAGTACTTTTGAGAGGCACTGTATAGCTTCAAGCACTTTTTTGTGTAGACGCTTTTTTTTTTTTTTTTCAATGGGGCAAAAATTCAAATGACATACATTTTAGATCACCAAAAGATACACTTAATGGGAACATTTCCCTCAATAAAGGTATGTGGGAGTTATGCATAAAATAAGACTCCAAAAGCACAAGAATGTGCTTGGGTGTGATAGAGGGTTAAAGGCTTACATTTGTTCCCATGATACTACGAACACCTAGATCAGGAACATGTAGAGTGGGGAAAAACAAAACTTTCTTCCATTACTCCACCATTGTTTTAAATATAGTTATAACGTTTTCATAGCTTATTTTTATCTAAATTCTGTGTTATACCTTTTATGTTGCCGAGAAAATTTCCCAATTTGTGACTCTGTTCCAAACAATGGCAAAAAATACAATTCTGATTCTGAAACCAAGGGACAACAGACTGATTTGGTGTTTCCGGAATACAATGCAAAACATCACATGGCTGTCCAGGCTACGAAACAAAAGAGGAAGTGTAAAGGAGATTTTAACATCACTAACCTCTTAGAGGAAAACAGCAGGCTGATCGGGGCAGCAGGATGGGGGTGAGGGGCTGCTCCGTGTGCCCTCCACGGTGCTGATGGACGGACTGGGGAAGTGGCTGCCCTGGGTCCATGCCGTGTTGTTGGCGTTGATGTTGGACCCGGATGAGGAGTATGACGAGGGGGTGAAGGTGGTTGAGTCCATGAGCTTCTCATGGGACGGGCTCTCCTTCTGGCTGATGTGCAGGGGCCGCTGGGTGGTGAAGGTCTGGGGGAAGGAGCCGTGGCCATCGCTCTGATTGTAGTAGTTCACGTGGTTCCCAAACAGGCCCCAGAACACTGTGAGACAGAGGATAGGGTTAGATGGGGGTCAAATACAGATTTTACAGATAAGTTAAGTGTCTTGCCCAAGGACACACTGCAGTATGCAATGATGGATTTGGAATGAACAACTTTAGGCGAGTGAACAAGCAGCTCAAGCAAATAAACTCTGGCTGAGTCGTATTCTGCTTACCGTAAATTCCAGACTATCATAAGTCGCACCAACAAAATGTATTTTTATATATATATATATTATATATATAGCCAGTTTTGGGAGAATACTTTAGTAACGTATTCCACTGCTTAGCCCAAACAGAGTACTGTATTCTGAATACTTTCACGTTGATTTTCATAATGTTAATGCAAATTGCGGGCAGTATATTAGAAGATGTTAGGGCTTACGGTTACATGCTGTTACCAACTTACAGTATTACCAACTAATGTGGAATGAAAAAAGCACTTGCAATGCCCACCGAGCCCAAAAGACAGAGCTAAACTCTCCCGGCCAGTTTGACCTGTATATATAGATATTAAATTGTGTGGAAGTAGTTACTTTCATTGGGCCATTGGATTGGCTCGTTTAGATAGAACTTAATATATTGCATACCACATGAACAGGAGACTGCACAGGATATGGGATATTTGTGCTGAAATTACAAATGTGTTGACACTTTAAAATAGGATTAAATGGTATGTTAAATTGGACTCATTATTATAGCGCTTTCACTAATTGGCATCAAAGCGCTTTACAGCAGGATCAACTCCCTTCGACTTATTCATGCACATGTACGCAGACACTTGGAGGATAGGTGGGTGTCTTGCCAAGGACACACAAACGTGTGCATTTTGGAGCTGGGATTCGATCATGACTTCCGATCACGAGACGACGCTCTACGCCTGCGCACGTCGCCCCGGGGGCTATATTTATTTATTATATATATATATATATATATATATATAATATATATATATATATATGAAGAGTTCATTTGCAAAAAACAGATAAGTGCCATTGAAAAAACTCAACGTATGCTTCAACAGTTCTCGTTACACAGCAGGTTTCTTTACCAGACTTGTTTCAGTGCTTATATAAACTACTTTTCTTGATTATTCATCACTTTAGCTTCATTAAGGTGGCATCCGTCGCGATCTTACAGAACAAAATCCAACGATTTTGAAAAATTCAAACGGAGATATCTGCTTTTGCAATTGAACCAAGTTGCATTTAAGGTCCACTAAATAGGCCATGTTAAATAAAGAATAAGGCGTGGCAGATAAGATTTCTCTTCCAGCTTAGTGTCATTGCATTGAGAGCACCCTCATCAAAGTCATGTTGGTTGAGCATGTGGTCAACAACCGGTTGTGGCTGACATTGGCACGTTTAAAGAGGTTGTCAGGGCCCTGAAGTTCATCGATTCATTATTTTTGATGCAATTCTTTAGGCAACCACTCTATTAGCCCTGTGTGTCATTCTGTATATCAATTATGAGGAATGTAGAAGTAAAAAGATGGCTTTTTTGCAGCATTTGTGGCCTACCCTGTCTGGGCCCTGGTACTCGTACTTTACCCGCAGTCCGAGCCAATGAATAATGTATTCAGTTATCCAACACAGCAGTGTTTCATAAGGAGATCGTTTCAATGGTATAAACATATTGCATTTGTTCTTAATTAATTCCCACAACTACTTTCACAGGTCACTTTTGCTAGTACAACCATTTGAAGAGAATCAAAATGGGATAGGAGTATTTGCATCTATCTTTGATCCTCGTGTATGTCATGCCTCACAACCAAGGCGTTTGTTTATGTTGTAAGGCACAGAAAGAGCTCAGTTCTTATTATGCTGCTTGACAACAGAACTTTAGAATTTTCCCGTTCTTTGGTGAGGATTTCCACTTTCCAAACATGGGATATACAGGAATTTGTGACGCGTTCCACACTGCAGAGAGATTCGAGGGAGAGGCGGCGGACCAGCGTGGAATTGTTCGCTCCTCCTTTTTGAGGAAAACAGATCTAACGCTGGAAATGTCCCGCGAAGAAACAGAAAGCCAAAAGAGCCCGTATAAGGACTCTCTTAATGCGACAGCTTGAGGTGGAGGAGAGCAGTGAGCCATGGTGCTGATAGGCTCCTGTTCTGTGATGCTAATGAGAGGGGGGGCGTTACCGGTGTGCAGAAGTTAGACCAGAGGCAATGAAGTCCAGTTGCTGAGTCTCTATACTGGATTAGTTGGCAGTAACACAAATCATCCATTCAATGGTTTGTATAGCGATTCACAAGAGAGCAGCTCACAGGGCTGCACCAAATGGCGGATAGCTAGAACCCACGGCCAGGAGTCCTCAGGGCCGAAGATCGCAGACGCCAGTGTCTTGTTGGAAGGCGAATTACAATGATGGCAGCGCTGATTCAGTTTGTAGTCAATCAGATGCCTCGTACAAAGGATTTCTATTGGCGCTTTTATGGAAAGTTATTGCAGTGTTAAGAGGGACACGCCTGATTGTCATGATCTATTTGGTATGTAAAACGTAGCCTGGGTGTCCAACACTTTATGTGAATAAAGCACCAGTAATTTTACATTTTAAAGTGAGGGTGGGGGCGATGGGGGCGGGCATATGGCGACGGTGGCTTATGGGATGGCAGATGGCTCCTAATCGCCAGTGGAGGTAGCATCAGGAAGCTCCTTGCTTAAAAGTGGCTTATATAGTTAGCATTGAGGCTCCTTTCCCAACTCTTCTATGACAGCAATTTGGAGGCTCTTGTATCAGGCGACGCTTGAGACATCGGTTTGAGGTTTGCCTCTTCCAATTTCCGGTTTCGGATGAAACAACGACTCTTTAAAAACAATTTTATGTTAAAAGGAGTATATATACTTTTTTTATATACTCTTTAACAGTGATCTTTAACCAGTCTTAATATACCAGTATTCATATTCTATATACCAATATTTCAATGTTTAATGTTATTTACTTTGTAGCTCATGAGAGGTCCATAATTTTTGTTCATTATAGGTTTTCATAATACATGACGAGAATTATTGTATTGATTGTTATATCTAAAAAAATGATAATAAAGTTCTGATTCAGGGGTCTCACTCTTTTCTCTGGCGGCCAGATATTGTTTCCTGAGCTGTGATGGGGCCGTGCCGGGTTGGCTTATCATTCGATTGTATGACCAGACCAATGCAGCGGCCTCTTGGAAGTGAGTCCTTGCCTGCACAGTCACCACACATCCACAAGTTCACATTGATTCAGGACATATGTACTGATAGTTTGTTTGAAACATATAATGTGAGTGTTCACACTTTGTTTTAATTTGAAATACACAGTATTATATTATTTTTATTTTCAAAATAAACAGCATTGCTTATGTGACTAGAGTTTCCTTTCGGCGCATCCCCGCATATGACGGTTTCTGTGTGCAGCACAATACGTCACTATCACGTCACAGAAATACGATCACGAGTGCGCGCATCCATAGTACGGCACGCCGATCCAATGAGACGAGCACCCCGCCGTCTCCAGGAGACGAGACGAGCGCCGCCCCGCATCCAGAGGAACGAGCCGGCGCCCCGCATACAGGAGGGACGGGAGCGGCCCCGGCATCCAGGACAAGACCCGCGGCCGCTCAGGAGACAAGACCAGCGCGCCCCGCATCAGGAGACAAGACCAGCGGCCCGCATCCCCAAGGAGGGCGAGCGCGCCCCCGCATCCAGGAGGGGACGAGCTCGCCCGCTTCGGAGGAGAGCGCCGCCCCGCATCCAGGGTATCTTCTCTGGACCTGTCTTGTCTGTCACTGCCGCGATGTCAGGAAATTGAAATTCAGCAATATAAAATGATAAACGCCCCGCCCTATCATAAAATTAGGCGATCACAAATTTATACGTCGATTGACCGCTTTATTCCGTTCAAAAATGTGTTGAAATGACCGTAGGGGTTTCATCCCCTCGCGCTCTCCTCCCCTGCAGGCGTGGATCATGAGAGAGGAACACAGCGGAGGTAACGTGACCATCACAGACGCAAAATTCGATTCTTTTATTGGCCATTGGCGTTTAAGCACAACCACATTGAAAAAAAATGTGCAAGAGCTCAGAAGTGTGATTGCCAACACATAAAGAACATATAAAACGACAAACAATGCCCATTAAGCTTTAAGGTAAAATACTGTACAATAAAGTCCATACAAGTAAATATAGAAGGCCTTGGTTTAAGGTGCTTGTTAAGTATCACAGCGTGAGGAAAGACTGTTAGATGGGCGTCAGTGAACATATGACAGAGCGATCCTTCTCCCTGAGGAAGATCTCAAACAAGGCTTAGCAGGATGACCTGAGGATCATTGGGAGTTGTCAAGTCTCGATTCAAGAGTCCAGTTTATATAGTGGCTCAGGAGCGGCCAAAGGCAGCCACTGTTTCTGCTGAGCCTGAGCGAACACTCTGTTCAAGCTTCTTCTCTTTCAGAGTGAATTTACAAACCACACAGTATAACTGGTGGACATCTCATTACACAATGATAAAGTTCAAAGATCCTAGTATTTTAGTCACTCGTTGAACCTTTCGTAAAAGAAGAGCGTGTCTCGCTTCTTTGCAGTGTTCTCGTATTAGAGCTCCATTAAGTATGAGAAGAGTCACACCCAAGATTTAAATTTATCGACAAATCTGCACTCAATCTGGATGTTTAAGGCAACTGTTCCTATTGTGACAAAAATTAATGATCAAGTTAATGTTTGAAGTGTGCAAGCAGGTGGTTTTTTACTCCATTGAACACTTGTCCACTCACGGTATGAGATTCTCATTTTAATGATCAGCCAATGATGTGTATTCTCAGCTATTGATGTATCCAATTGTTCTGAGAGCGAACAAGATATGAGTATTACAAGGGGAAATAGGCTGGAGAAGGGGAAGTGCGAGATTGGGAGATTTTGTCACGGATACAACGACACACGGCTGTTGTGCTGTACTGTATCGCGGACTTCATACGCTCTTGATGGCTTGTTCATTTGTTATTTGACACATTCGTCACTGGGACGAAAATCTTCGTACACGGCCACGGCTAGTCGCTGAGTGGATCGGCAAATGCCCCGCTCAGGTTTGTGCACGGTCCCATTTAGTGATAATATTTAAGTAGTTAATCAGTGAATTGGCCTTTTATAATGTAGACGCCTTGGTCAAGCGGGTCGACCGCCCGCGCTGCGTTTCCTCTGCTTTGGATCACTTTTTTTGTTTTCCCTTGTTATGGAAGTGGAGCTCCGTGTGGAAGGAACACCTCTACGGACGACTGTGGTCATTTACGGGTGATGAGCCTAAGTATCAACACAGACTGTGAAAACAACCAACAACTAAATTGGTGCATAAACCTCTTACCCCCTTTATAAGTACTTTACATCCTTTGGCCTTATAACTTTTTGTCCTTTTTTTTAATCATGTTTTTATACCGTTGTCATGTTTTTGTCGCTTGTTATGTCTGTTGACTTGAACTGGTAAATAGTGCTCGGGTAAGGTGGGGTTAAGGGTTTTACTAAAGAAAAGTAAAATAAATCGAAGTTTGGGTATAATTGCCTCTGTCAAACCCTTTTATCAACAAGACCCACGTGCTTAATGTGCTGTGTCTGGCGTCTCAGTGGCGTTTTGATTGGATTTTTTGTGTTGTGAATGCTTAGGTGAACCGACGCGCGTATTCTCGAAGGCATTTTGCACTATTCAATTGCAGCCGCTCCGAACAGTGGTTGTTTTGTATCTGAGCGAAGACGGGAATGCTTCTGGTTACGAGCACTTCCGCACCAGTGAAATGGGTCCATAAAAGCCGTCTCTGATCACAAGCTGCAAAACGGCTGCTGTTTATAAAAATTGGCGCTATTTACCGTCAAGCTCTCTGACTGATGATAAGTTGTGACTGAAGTCTCATAACAGATCTCGTTATTTCCATAGCATTTGTTAAGTCATGACCTTCGCGGGATCTGCGTCATTCGGGCGGTTCAATGGTGTGGGCAGAGGGGCTAGGGGATGAGGAATGATGACATAGGCCTTGTGTTGTGGAATTTTCGTTTGGAAAACATCTACGTCTCAGTCCGTCTATAAAGAAAATACTTTCAATTCGTAACCACGTCTTGTCAAAGGCTTTACCTTGTAGTTTCTACACTTTTTTAAAGGGAAGCCTTCTGAGAAAGGATTATGAATGACATTGTGGGTCAAGGACCCCTTGGAACCATCAGTGATTCAGTTAAACACTTTAAAATTTCCTATGATGGAGCAGCATGTGTCGGTATCGGTTAGAGGAGGCGAGTGATACAGTTTATGCCACATAGCACTGGATGAAGAACCCGATGCAACTGAGATGGCTTTGATTACTTTGCCCTGAGACTTGGATACTTTAAGAGACCTGCTCCTTGATTGTGGCTTAGTATTCTTAATACAGTCAAGATGGAAAGTAAGTGACCAATGGAGCTCGAGTTCACTGGTGAGACACATTGATTAAAAAGAGACACAGGAGGTGGTAATGGAGCCGATAGACCGGGAAAGCAATTGTCGCATTTCTACCATTAAAAGCGGGGCGCTCTTCGCCATTGTCCATTGAGCGGGGAAAGCGTCAATTTCAAGTTAAGGGTGTTTTTGCACCGCACGTCGGCCTTTGAGTCAATGGAAATGCAACAGAATAGAGGCGCGGGGAGCGTTCAGCATCACACTCGTTTTGTTTCGTTAATTTGGTGAAAGATTTGTGTTGAACCAGCTACGTCCAGTCCGTTTAAGAGCTGAACGGTAATGCAATGTTCCAGTTTGTTCAAGCGAAAAGGATATCCAGAACGATCGAACGGTTGTTTGCTCTTTCCATAGTAGTTATTGAGAAAGTCAGTGCGATAGGAGAGCTTCTTTTCCTTGGAGGGCTTCCTCCTCATCTTACTGTGTTGGAGCAGAAAACGCTGCCCTTCCCCTCACAGCTTTTTTATTCTTTATGTTGTCTTATTTATTTATTTCATGTTTTTAAAACTAAATAATGTATTAAAGAGTGGATGTTTTTTGGGGTTTAGATGCGAAGCTGTAGACATTTGGTGACCTCAAAGACAAATTACAAAAGGTTTTACATAAAAAAAGTATAGCTTATTTTTTATATGAGGCTATATACTTATTTCCCTTGTACAGATTTTATTTTTGTGAAGGTGTATCTAATAATCTCAGAATTTTCAGGAAAGCACGGTGTAAGCTCCATACTTTTTGATGTTTTCCATCTGCACGGAGGCGAATCATCATTATATAGGCTCGTGACACAATTGCTGAATCACTTCAGGGACTCAGGTTTCAGGTCTTTTCTTGAAATCGCCCATAGGATTTTCACAGGGCATTCTTTCAGGGCTTAGCCTAATTGAGTTAATGCAGGGGGTTAAAATAGGTTTGACCTATGAAGCTAAGGCCCGTCCGCATTTAAACCCTAGCCCTGTATTTGCGAAGCCTCCCCTATTTGAAACTCAGTCGCCATTTGAGAGTTGTTGTAAAAATGCTGAGCGCTCGCGAAATCTGACCTCCAATTACACGACGGCCGGGTGTGTGTCCCCTGTGTGACATGGTGTGTGTCCCTGTGTGACATGGTGTGTGTTCCCGGTGTGTCATGGTGTGTGTCCTCGGTGTGTCCCATCGGTGTGTTCCCTGTTGTGTCATGGTGTGTTCCCTGAATGTGTCATGGTGGGCTGTCCGTGTGGTCCATGGTGTGTGTCGGGTGTGGTCATGGTTGTGTTGCCTGTTGACATGGATGTGTGTCCCGGTGTGACATTGGTGGTGTGTCCCGGTGGCTGTCATGGTGTGTGTCCCGGTGTGTCATGTTGTGTGTTCCCGGGTGTCAGGTGTGTGTCCCGGTGTGTATGTGTGTGTCCCGGTGTGTCATGGTGTGCCGGTGTTCATGGTGGTGTGTCCCGGATGTGTCATGTGGTCCGGCTGTGTCTGTGTGTGTCCGGTGTGTCAGGTGTGTGTCCCGGTGTGTCATGGTGTGTGTCCCGGTTGTCCATGGTGTGTGTCCCGGTGTGTCATGGTGTTGTTCCCGGTGTTTTTTCCCATTTGGGTGTGTTGTGTCCCGGTGTGTCTGGTGTGTGATCCCGGCTGTGTCATGGTGTGTGTCCGGTTTTGTGACATGTGGTGTCCAGTGTGTCATGGTGGTCCCGGTGTAAAGATTTTAACTACCCCCATGTCAGGCTACCCCCCCGGTAATTTGAAATCGATTTCAAGGTTACCCCCGGGGGTAGGCATGAACGCGATTTCAATATACCCCTCTAGATGACTCCTCTAAACTGCTTTTTACTTTAGCCCTAGTGGGTTTCAGAACCCCTACCTTACCTTGCCTAACCTTGGAGTTGGATTGTATTATTGTATATCAATTGATTGCCCAGTTGTGTGGAGCAGCAAAATCGAGTGTAGGTGAATGGGGGGAGTTTCAAATCTTACCACCGGTACATGCGGATTGTTTCGGCTATCCAGGTTTTCAACTCTACTGACTCTGATTCAAGCTTCAGTAACAAAATGGTGATGCTGTTACGTTCACTTATGTGACATAGAAATGATTATGTTTGCTCTATCGAAACAGTTAATGCACTCATGTTTAATCGGTTAACAATTAGACTGGAGTAAACCATACGATCTGAATGTTGTTAGTCGTTATGTTTTAGACACAATGGTGTGGCAGCTACAGGTTGAGCCAGAAGTCAAAATTAACGAAAACAACAAACTGCAAACATCCGAACCGTCACAACAACGGCGACGCTGCTGTTTCGATATCCTCTCCAGTTGATTATCAAACGTAAGATAAATCAACAATGGCACACACACAGAGGGCTCACCGAACCAGCATTTTCACACCATTAATGAAATTATATTTCTTATTATCGTCGTAGTTTATGGTATAAACAACGTTGTAATTACCGTTCTACTAGACGGGGTGAAATCGAATTGTCGATGTTGTCGTTGAAGTAAGACAGTTCTTGCGCCATTTTGCGATACTAGTGTTGTCCCATTCCTCTAGGGAATTTTCACTTGCACTTCCCTCATGAGCAGATCTTTATGTGAAGGACTCATGCGAGTTGATCTCGAGCAGTGAGAGAATGGACGGCCTAATCTGTTTACCCATTTTTGTTATAAGGAATACTGCATGATGCTTTGACAGACTTTACTCTTTGGATATTCCCCTCAAATTATTTTCGCTTGGCTACAATTCAGACCTGCTTTGTCCTTCTGATTCTCTGTCCTTCAGTCTTTTCTGGTCTTTGAACCGAGGAAACGTGTGCATGAACATACCGTCCCGTCGCTTGTTTCGGGCAGTTCATCGACCAAGCGTGAAAGAGAGGACGGATTGTTAATGCATCGTTAGAAAAGAAAGGCTGTTTCAATTACTTAGCAAAGCACGGTTTATTCACAGATGTAAAAAATTAAATATACATTTTTTATTTTTAATTTAGACAAAACGCAATGCAGAATATCAAACTTTGATCTATGCATTTATAAGCACAGCAATACATAAAATATGACAAGAACACACAGATTAATGAAGAGGAGAACAAAGTTTTGTGATTATAATTTGTGTGCAATCTGACATTTCCGTGATTAAATGTGATTTTCAAAGACCTTACAGCCACTCGATGAGATACAGTTTTCTCCAAGCCGAGGGCGGCTGGATTCTCCGGGCAAAGTCACTACATCCAGGTGTTTATTCTCCCCTGAAAACCATGAACCACACGTTACGACTGCGTATAACATGTGGCATGTCAGTTCCACTTCAGCGTGTCTGGCTTTAGGGCTGACGATTTAGGAAAATTAATCTCATTTTTTCTTAATATTGCGAACTAAATTCATGCGATTATTGTCGTATTTTTCACTAACCAAGCAATAAATCAGTCTGTTTCATAATAAACCAATTGATTATTTAAGTGAAGATTTGCAACAATTTAGCAAATAATGTTGCTGACCTATTCAAAGTCGTGAACATGTGACTGCACGTCTTATCAACTGTCTGATTTTAACAGTCAGTCTGTTAATTAATATATATTTTTTAAAAAAGCTAAAACTCACTGATCCAGCTTCAGAACATCACCTGTAAGATGCCATAAAGTAAGAACAAACGTCTGCTTCTAACTAAGTTGGAAAACTGTAGGAAATCAAACTCCCTATTAATACAAAATAAACTAATTTATTTATTATCGGCCAATCAATATCTGCTCTGAGCTTCGACTCGTAGTTGCTTCAGATGTGCGTTACTTGAGGACACGGAGACCAGATGGAGCAGCACACGCCAAACCACATGGATTGGAGCAGCATTCTTGGTTTGGGATGTAACTTGGACAATATGAAGAAAGAGAAGACTACTACTACAATTAATATATAGGAGGAATCGCTGTTATTGTTTATTTCCGCGATTCACGGTGTTTTGTGGAACATGAGTGGGGCAACAATGATTTTTCCGAGCTTGAAGAGCTGTATTTAAAATCACGATCCTTTACGCCCGATCTTTTCAAGATGCATGCTCTGTTTGTGACCACGATCTGTCATTGACCGCACCATAGAAATTGTTATCTACTTAATAATTTTGCCCGGTTGACCCTCCCACGTGCGCAAAGACTCGTTGAACGACGTCTTTTGCGGCCTCCATTCTTGGACGTCAATTATTGGTTCACCTTCAAGGTGCAGACTGTTACTCCTAGATTGACGTCTTTTTTAAAACGTCTTTGGACGTGCAGTATTTAACGTTTCCAGGACCTCCAGATGAGGGCCAATTTTAGTCCAATCTACCTGGTGCGATTGTCACGTCTTTTCTACGTTAAAATTAAACATATATTTTAGACCGTTTTTTTATAGGCCTATAGCGCTCTAAATGCAATGCCATTTCAGACAGTCGCACGCGGTGTAACACGGCAGAATTTCCGATGACCTTCTTATAATACCTCTACATATATGCCTGATGCAGTTTCGTCTGTACAAAAACAACAATAAAACACTATCTTAACCTAATAAGAATGTACTCAATTTCAGGAATCACGTTCTCCAGTCGAAAATACTTTGCCACAAATATTCTCAAAATTCCCACTATTTTCCATAGTTGACATGACTCTGGAAATCAGATTAACCTGTGGATACCGCCCATTAACTGATGTTCCTAGGTGACCAGAAAGGAATCTAGTTTAAGCAGGTAAACAACCTATCCTTACATAAAAAATCAATCAGTACTGTTTTAAGCTAAGAAGGACAGTAATTAACCTTTTTCAAACACGTGTGGGAACCATGTCTCAGGTAAAAGGGAATATCAAGCCAAAACACATCCAAATGGTTTGGACTGATAGAGCAAAATATACAAATAATGTATATGCCAAATACTTCTGAACTCCGCTATACAAGCGTCACAAATACCAATCACAATTCAATCCCATTCAATTATCATTTTATTAAACTTGACAAACATTGTCAAACCTGCAAACAACTAGTCAAAAGCATGGATAACGCTTGGATAATTAAAGAAGTAAGTGCTTTATTGTCGTTGTACCGTTACACCGATTTTGTGATTCAGGTGTCGTCCATAGCGGCGCCAACCCTGTGGCCACCAACCTGAGCAGCATGTTTTGAGGTCGGGAAACGTAGCACCGAAAGGAAAAACCGGCTACTTCAGTCTCTGTCTGATGCCTCTAAAACGGTGAGGCCTCCTGGTTGTGTCACCTGCTCAGAGCGTGGTGCTCCGGCACGGTTCGGCTACACCTCCTGCTCCTTCCGCAGGCTCCCTTGCTCCACACACGTCTATCCCACCTTCTCTTTGTCGCTGATTGAAGTTCAGTCTGAGAAAAGTCTGTGAGTGATCTTCGACCTCCTGTCTTGGAGGAGTTTAAGGTTCAGGGCACACCAGCCATTTACTGAGCCCTCGGTTATGCTGTTGAATCCAATTTCATGCACTCATATGCGCGAGGAAAAAGACAATGATAAGTAATCTGCCTGTAATTACACCATCCCCATATTGTAACGCAAAAATGGGTTGCCATACATCCTACCAATTGTTAATACAAACAATGTCCGGCAAAATGGTAAACAGTTGGCCATGCATTTTTGTACGTACAAGTTAGTAAATGTTCTGTCCAATCAAGATTGAGGGCCGACTTTCTTTCCGTTTCAACACTTATATGGCTTACCCGTTATAAAACAGGGTCGCTTTCAAACAGTCTTGTCCATCACCTTCCTCTTCAATATTCAATTTTGCCATCTGGCCTAAACGCTTAATAAAATAAAGATTATAAATCAACGTCACATGATATATCTAGGAACATCACACCCAGGTCTTCAAACCTAAACTACATGATCAGTCTACCCTAGGTTGCAGAAAGCTGGTCTATAAAACTAAAATCTTGTGAACTTGTCAAATAGATGAAATTTTAACAAACATGCTGGTGGAGGGAAACCGGAGTACCCGGAGGAAACCTACCACAGACACGGGAGAGAGAAGCATGCAAAGTCCCCACTAAAGATTGAAATTTATCATTAATAATAAATACATAAAAGAGCGCAAGACGGTACATACAGGACTTAAGCAAGAAAAAAAGCAACATGAATGCTGCAGGCAGGTCCAACACAAACAAACAAAATAATCTATGTTGAAACATACTAAGATTGGACGCAAGTCTTGGTGGTCCTTGCGCCTTCCATCGGTCACGTGCATCTCTGCACACAGAACGTCTGAATTATACTAAACATTACAGGACATAAACGTGTCCAAAAAGACTATTGGCCAGCATAAGAAGAGAGAATATAAAATTCGAATAACCTAACAATCCATACAAACAATGATTGCAGCTCTGATGAAAATGGTCTTCTGACAATCACCATGCCGTAGCTTAAATAACCCGGGGGGCTGTCAGATTGCTACAGCGAACCCGTTAGCTGCATGCTGGTGTGCTCAAAACATCACGATAATACTGTCTGGACGGAAGCCGGCTGCTGCAGTCTCAGAGCCCTCACGGACCTGGATCTGGCCAGTGCCACCCCCACTGTGCCGTGACCTTCGACACTGAACCGGACATGATTGTTGTCAGAATAGTAATGGATTCCACTTGCTGCGACCCTCTGGTACAATTTTTTAAACTCACGCTGAGACAAAACAATACCATGTTGCGCCAAAAATTGCTGGTGAGCTAAACCAGCTAGAAGCCAGAACATGAATGCAGATCTTTATCACTGTTTATTTACCTGGAGCGATTAGCCATCCGGAACCACCTACTTGCGCATGTCAGAACCTCAAAAACATAAACAATAGATTAACACGGACCTGATTAACTGCAGTGTTAAAGTGTATGAGATGAATACACACTGTGTAGATAAACGCAAACTATCTCTCTCTT